>JANKYE010000008.1:6134961-6147734 GCA_032467995.1 Erythroxylum dillonii | reverse complement strand
GTGGAGTATAGTGATGTTTGTCTGTAGCTCTCTCTTATCGTAGGATATGTACCGGAGTGACCTACGGGCGTTCCGGTAGATACTCTACGGTAAGGGGGCGCTACATTGACGAGCCAGCAATGTCTGGATGTGGACACTCAATTTGTGCTTTTATATCATGTAATACAAACATATTTACACACCACTAACTTGTTTAATCAAATGGATACTCAATTATACACATGTATATGTGTTATGTTCGATGCATGTTCAATTGACTATCCTGGGTATATATCCTTAATCACAAGTTTTGATCATTCATTCATTATAGCTTTTATATATCTAGTTTGCAATTAGGTTATACCATAAGTAAGTTTGATTATTCCAAATTCATCACTCATTCATTCACTAATCCTTTTTTCCCTAATGCTTTATATTCATATAATTTCCCAATTCTCATTCATTTATACCTAGTTCACATTGTTCATATCCTTTGAATCACATTTGCATTCATAAGAACATCTTTATACCTTTAACAACTCATAAATTTCATATTTAGATACACTGATATCAAAACAATCCATTCCTTAAGTTATAAATCCATTAACAACCTAAAATTAACCAATTAATCAAACATCAGTCTAGGTTCATTTCAAATCCCAATTAAGTCCAAATGCATCAAAGTAAAGTAACTTATCCTTATATGGTTTAATAAGATCACAAAATAGAAATTTCTCTCGTAAAGATCGTGATAGAAGCTAATGCATCTACCATGGTCGTGGCATGAGTGACATGATTGTGGACTACTCATTTTCCTGCAATTGTTTTCCAGATTCGTCTCCTTTATTCCAATTTCAAAAATCTTCTTCATAGGCCCTAAATTTTGCCTCAAGTATCCTTTAATTATATGTCAATTCCACACCAATTTCATCTCCAATTCAAACTCAAATTCATTCATTTGGCAGCTCATAACTATTGTTTTTCTTACATTAAAACAAAATAGAAACTATCATTCAATTGATCATACAAGTAGTAGTAGTTCTTTCCCATTTCAAAATCACTATATTAACACCTTTCATTAACATAAATTTACCTTCATTATATTTCAAATCCCATTCCAATTCAAGTATCAATTTCTCATCAACATCATATACAATCTATCCCATTTCATTCATTCTAGGATTTCTATTATAACATACCATAAGAGCAACAATTTACTTACTTATTTAGCTTCCAAGTCTAGCTCAATTCAACAAGTCTATCTAGCTCACCATGCATGCAAGATCATCCAAGTACAAGATAAAAGTAGGATGTTTTCAGCAAAGGTAAAATGATGATAACAGATTATAGCTATCTTTGAGTAGATTTTCTTTCATAGATCTTATAGTGAGTATGTACGAAATTGTAGCAAGATACATAAGTTGGGAGGGTTTCAGTGGTGAGAAGCAAGAAAGAAGAGAAGAATGAACAAACTGAAATTACTCCTATATAGCATGACTCATCAAATGCTAGGTGTCACCAAATTAAGTTGACATATGTCCCTAAGCATGTAAGTCATTTGTCCCTTCCTTAAGCTGCCTAAATGTCACCTAGTTATTAGTCCATTTGTGACTCCATAATCAATACCATTTGTACATTAAGTAGCTATACCAAATGTCACTCATTTATCTATGCCAAATGTCACTTAATTATAGGTTTATTCATCCTAATTTTTCATGTGTCAACTTGTCTTGCAACTTTACTAATTATAATCCACCAAACCAAAATTCAAGACATAAACAATACACAAGCTACATCATGATCATTTTAAACCTTTCATACCCTAGAATATGTCAATTGAGTGCATATATTATCTTTGCAATGTTTACTAAATCATAATTCATGTGTGTATGCTATTGATATGCATGTGAATGAAATGCAATTCAGGAAATCTCATTGATATGACTTATACGCAATGGTCTAGGGTTCTAATCCCTCAATTTGAAAAATAAACTATTACATTTACAATGTTATAATTCATATACACAATAAGGGACTTTTTCTATAGAGAGGTTGGAGTTTTTTTACTATTAATTTCCTTGAGAGTCTTTTTAGGATGACGTCAGAGACCTGGGAAGTGAGGCTCACATTATCAATATGATTAATTTAATTAAAAAAGAAAGGCTACAAGATTATGGAGTTATTTTTCAATCGGATTAAATATTCTTTATTGACATTTAACAAATAATGTTTAGATAAAGGTGAGTAAGTTAATTGTGAGGTTATAAAGGGTGATCAAGCTACTTATGGATCAGTTAAGCAAGCTATTTACATTGTTGGAGAGGGTGAACAAGTTAATTACGTTGTTTTATAAGGTAAATAGCATGCTTCCAAGGAGGTTAAACAATTTTGACAAAAATAATGTAAAAAATAATTAACTTGATGATTGTTAATATAAGAGTGAGAAAGGAGAAGTTATTGACCTTAATGATTCTAGTTAATTTGATTCTAAGGACATATTTGATAAGGTAGTTAGTAAAGGTTGTGAACAAGATTCTTTATAGTAGTGTATAAGAAGTCCCAATAAATAATATACTAGATATATATATACAAACTTAGCATAAGAAAATTCAGATCATCTTAAGAGCATGGATCACAATTCAAATGAAGAAGGGAGAACAAGGAGTAAGTTCCTAAAATCTAAATTTGATAATGATATGTTAAGGCTAATTGATTTAAAAGTTGGTATGCTATTAAATTTGGTAAATGAATTTAGATAAGATCTAATCGAGTATGCTGTTGAGAAGGGTTTTATTTATATGTATGTCAAGAATTAGAATATAGAGTTACTATTATTTGTAGAAAGGGCTTTGGGTGGATAATACATACCTCTCTAAAATAATATAGGATTGAATTTCAAATTAAGATATTTCAATCCCATTATGAATGTATCTAAGAATACTATAACAAAAAATATAAGGCCCTTTGAATTGCAAAGAAACACATCCTATATTTTAGAGATTGCCTTACATAGGATATTACAAAACTTAGGTGTTATTTTAAGAGACTTTAATATTGGGATTATAGATAAGAAGACATATAAGGTGAAGAACTTTGCATTAAAGTTATTAGCAGGTGAAGAGGGAAGGCAATTAAAGAAATTGAGAAGCTATAGATTAGTTATACTAAAGTAGGTAGTTCTTTTATAATCAAGCATCTAAATGATACTTTTAATTCCATATATATATGCTTGATTATAAAAGAACTACCTACTTTATTAGGTGCTCATAGGCAATATATGTTGATGGTTATCACTTGAAGGGTAAACATGGAGGGCAATTGCTATCGACCATAAGAATGGATGCAAATAACAATATGTTTTTAATCATGTGAGATGTTGTAATAATTGAGAATTAAGTCCCAAGGAAAGACATTGGACACTATAAGTGTGATAATTAGATTTTCATCTTTGATTGATAAAAGGTTAAATTGTCTTTCTTGATTTTCTTTTCATTTTATGAACATTCATTTATAGTTATAGATATTCACTAAATGCATTAACATTACATGTGGTTTCTTTATAACAAGGTTTGGAACATATCTTCAATATTGAGATGGTTGGCATCGAACATAAATATTATGTTAGACATATTTATGCCAATCTTTAAGCCAAACTTAAGACAATAAAAGTTATAAAGAATATAGTATGGAATGTGACTATAATATATACCATCAATGAATTTGAAAGGTATATAATTGTTTCATTTAAATGCACTTGAACTTGAATAAATATGATTATTAAAGTTATGCTTATTTTTAGTTTTTACCTTGAACAAGTATATGAAGCAATTAAAAGGTATATGATTGTTTTATTTAAATGTACTTGAACTTGAATATATATATGATTATTAAAGTCATGCTTATTTTAAGTTTTTACTTGAACAACTACATGAGCAATTAGAAGGTAATGAAAAATTGATCAGTTACTAGTTAGAAAAAATATCAACCAATAGGTGGTCTATGAAAACTCATAATGTTAAGCTCAAATATAACATTTTGTTGAACAATCATTATGAAAACGCCAATGTTTACATTAAGTTAGCTCAGAATAAACCAATTCTCACAATGCTCAAAATGTTTGGAAGACTAATGATGAAGAGATTTAACAAGAAAAAGGAGAGGATGGAGAAATATAATGGATCCGTTTATCCTAGGATTTAAAAAACCTTAGAGAAGTATAAATAACTTATTGGTAATTGGATGCCATACTTAGTGTTGCGAGATTGTTTTAAGTTGTTCATATGAATTTTCAACAACATTTTGATTTGGACAATAAGACTCGCACATGTATGAGATATGATTTGAATGAAATCCTCTATTAACATGCTTGTGTTATAATTAGACATGATGGAGGCAAACTAGAAGAATATGTGGAATTGATGTATAATAAAGAAAATTTTGAAATAGCTTATGCATGTTATATTTTCCAATTTTTTGAAAATCTTAATGCATTTTGTAGAAGTAGCAAAATATGGAAAATGTGTTAAACTATAATTTATATTTTAAACACAAAATTGTTATATATCAAACGATTCAAATATCTTACTACTTTTCATATATGTTTAATTTATATCTTATGTAAACTTAAAGCAGCACTATGTTTAGGTTGAAATGTTATGACTATACGTGGAGAATGAGTATATGATGCCTTTTACCTATATAAGTATTTTACCTGTATCATAGTTTAATCATGTAATAGTGTTGTTTTTTACTTAGAAAATATTAATATTCTAGTTTACAAGTATCTAGGAATTATTTGGTTACAAAACTCTTGATATTGCAAGAAAGTGTATTAACGTTTTAAAACAATATGGATATGCTGAAAAAGTCCAAACGGGATGATACTAATACATTGATATGGTATATATTTTACATAGCATTATTTAATGTTAATCCATACAAATTGACCACAAAAATGCTTTAAAGTCCAAGGTTGTTGAAATGTCAAAATCCCAATTATGGAGTAAATGTATTTTTTATAAGTACATTGCTAAGCAATACACAACAATGAAGATAAAGATGACCTAATTATAAATCAACATCCTCTGTAACACTAAGTGGTCTTGTTGATTCTTTAACTTATCACTGATCTCTTGAAGATCATTGATTATATTTATACTTTTTCTTGTAAATTTTTTGTTATACCACCCAAAGTAATTACATTTTTGTTTACTCTACAAATAAATATAAGAATATTTAACAATTCATTAGTATAAAATATAAATTAATAACGTAAATTTATATTTAAAATTAATTATATCCATAGAATCACCTTCTTAGGTTGAACTTGGCCTAACAAATCCTCATAGGTATTACTAACCTACAATCACAATACTATAATTGGTCCTTAATCTTGTTGACTGTACTACTACATGAATTTATTCTCCATATTTCTTCAATTAACAAAATATGTAAATATAAAAAGTAAAAATAGACCTTAAAAGTAGATAAAATAATCAAATTCTACAATATGTATTTTTTTGAAAAATTAAAAAAGTAATATATTGAATGAGAGTATCATAAAAGTTTTACAACTTCAGGACTTATATGTCAAAAGCCACAACTACGAATAGTAACCCTATTCTTAACAAAGAACGACTGCGTTTCTAGTTCCTTTCTCTTACTACACGACATCGTTTGTATTTCGCTGAATGTTCTGGATTAAAGAGGAAAACTCCCCAATCCTCTTCATCTCGCTCTCCATCCTTTTCCCCAATTAGGGTTGGTTTTTTTGGTAGTGATGATGTCTCGTTCCTCTACCAAACCTCATAAGTGAGACTCCTGCATTTGAATCTTCCTTTTTTACATCTTCTTCATCTGCTTACTAACGTCTTTTCACAGACCAGGTTTGACTAGTGAGATTCTCTCTGTCATCTTAAGCTTAATTGGAGTTCTTTCCAACATCATAATATAAAGCAGGTCAAGTTGACAATGCAATCATACTCGTAAATACAATAAGATAAATGAAGAAAAGGAGACATGAGAAGCAACAGTTATGACGAGATTGAGATTACAGGACAATTAAGAAGTAACATTTTTGAAGATAGGAGATGGAGATAAGGATAAAGATGGAGATGAAGCAATAAAGTAGTAGTTGTTGTACTATTTGAAATAGATGCACCTACTCTTGCTAATCGATTAGCTTCTAACAATTCAAAGATTTCCTTATTTTAAAGAAAAATTAGGTTTAGGTGATTTAGGTATTTAGAGGGTATAAAGAGTATCAGATTGGGTAAGGGTTTTCAGGTAAGGTGGAGTCAAATGGGAGTTTCGAGTTGGATCCACATTTAACTAGTCCACATGGATGAGATTTGTCACTTAAGAATTTCTCTTAGTTTTTTACAAAAGTCATTTTTAAAATACTCCCAAAAGTCATTATAATTTTTCTCTTTTACCCTAAAAGAATCTTCAGTTTAATTATTAATAAAATTTATATAACTATTTTAGTAAAAGCTCGTAATTCATATGTGTTTATTGGAAAATATTGTTAAATTTATGGTAAATAAATATCATATGAAATAATAAGGAGTGATTAATTAAAAATCAATTAATGTTACATCATCTAGAGATTAGTATATTAGTATGAAAAAGAATATATATTTACTGTTTTCAACATTTTAAAAAGATAATAAGTTAATTATTTTATCTATTTTAATATTTTCAATGCATATTATTTTCTATCTTAAAATCAAACACTTTTTATATTTTGATAATAATCTCATTTGTCACAAAAAATTAACACAACTGATCTTTTTTAATATACAAAAGCTTTTACATGTGATTTAAATTAAAGAGTTGATCTTTAATGCAGTGGAATCAATTGATTTTGTTTAATTTTTTAGTATTGTTATTAATATCAACTCATCATTTATCGTGGCACGTATAGTTATGTTGGAAAAATTACAACTTATATTCCACAAGTAAAGTAAGCAAGGAAATAACGCACAATAATTTAATGTGGTTTACCCGTTAATTTGGGTTACGTTCACGGCCAAACTTTGAATAAACCTTCCACTAATGAAAATAGTAGGTATAAAGAGTTAAAAATTACGCAACAAAATAGTAGCACTCACAAACAAGGTGTTTCTCAAATTTATTATCCCTGAGATAATATCCTCACTATTTTGTCACTCACCCTTTTTAGGAAAACATTTCTAAAAAATATTCTAAAGATAACTCTCTCACAATTTTTAGAATACATAACATGGCTCCTTAAAAACCTTCTCACAAACTCACCATAAATCACATTATATCATCCATGTTAAATGAAAGAGGGAGGGAGGGTCTTTATAGACCCTTTACTGCCTTAACTGCTTGTTTAGTAAGCTGTCTGCAAGCTAGGGGACAACTTGCCTTGACAAGCTGTCTTCCTCTTAAAAACAAAAAACAAAAACTAAGTGTCAGTACACCATGAGTTAGTACCGCCTTACGATCATAGGGTTTACTGTCATTCCTATAGATGATCGATAGAACTCAAAATTTTCCCTTGGTAGAACTTTTGTCATCATATCTGATCCATTCTCGTCCATATGAATCTTCTCAAGCTGCAATAACTTCTTTTCCAACACCTCTTTGATATTGTGATATCTCAAATCAATATGCTTTGATCTTGAATAAAAAGAATTCTTCCCAAGGTGAATTGCACTCTGACTGTCACAAAACAGTCAGTATCTATCATGCTGAACATCAAATTCATCTAAGAAGTTCTTCATCCATAAGAGCTCTTTGCATGCTTTACTTGCAGCAAAAAATTCCGCTTCAATGGTGGATATGGCAACACATGTCTGTAATTTTGATTGCCATAACATAGCTCCCTCTGCAAAGATAATTAGTTAACCTGAAATAGGCTTTCTCGAGTCAACATCACTAGCTATATCTGCATCTATGTAATTAACTAACATAGACTTAGTAGTTCTAAAACATGAGTATATTTTGGAAGTATCACATAGATATCTCAGAATCTACCTCATGACATCTCAATGTTCCTTACCAGGATTTGAAGGGAACTTGCTCACTACTCCAACTACGTGAGTAATATCTGGTCGTGTACATACCATGGCGTACATCAAACTTCCAACTGCAAAAGCATTGGGGATTCTCTTCCTTCTCTTCATCCATCAAAGGTCGTTGCTTAGTACTCAGCTTAAAGTGAATAGTAAGAGGATAACTGACAACTTTAGCTTTTTCCATGTTGAACCTTTGAATTACTTTTCTTGTGACAACCATAAGTTATTGGCACCCCTGTCTCGGATAATCATCATGCTAAGAATCTATTTTGTTGGCCTGAAGTCTTTCATGGCAAAAGACTTGCTTAACTGCTTCTTTAAACTATTAATCTTGTTAATAATTTAGTCAATAATCAACATATCATCAACATAGAGCAAAAGGATAATGAAATCATCATCAGAGAATTTCTGTAAAAAAAACACAGTGATCTGAAGTAGTCTTCTTATAGCCTTGCTCCCCTATAACTATCTTAAACTTCTTATACCACTATCTCGGTGCCTATTTTAATCCATAAAGACTTTTCATCAATCTACACACATAGTCCTCTTTCCCCTTTTCCTTGAAACCCTTTAGTTACTCCATATATATCTCCTCTTATAAATCTCTATACAGAAAAGTTGTCTTGACATCTAATTGCTCAATTTCTAAGTCTAGACTTATTGCTAAACCGAGCACTGTACAGATGGATGTCATTTTCACAACTGGTGAAAATATCTCGTCAAAATTAATGCCTTTTATTTGGTTGAATCCTTTAACAATCAATCTAGCTTTGAATCTTGGATGAAGATTGTGTTCTTCATGCTTAATTCTAAACACCCATGTATTTTTCAAGCTTTCTTTCCTTTTGGCAACTTCACTATATTAAAAGTTTTATATTCTCATGTAAGGATTTCATCTCATGTTACATGGCTTTAACCATTTCATCTTATGTTTATCTATCATAGCCTCTTGAAAATTCTCAGGTTCTCCCCCATCAGTAAGTAATACTTACTAATCACTGGAGTATCTAGTAAACATTTGTATTACTTAAGTTGATCTCCAAATTTGAACCTAAGCAGTCTCTAATGTTGGTGGTTAGGAATGTCAATGGGCTAGGCAGGGCCAAGCCAGGGGGTAGGTGATCCATAATGTCATGACCCGGCATCACATCGGGCCCATGACAACCGCTGCATACTCGGGCTAAGGATACTCGCAGTATCCTTAATTCGACTATACAAGGCTTACTGAATATCCTTTTTTTCTTTTCTATTTTTTTGGAAAATTTGGACTGTACAACGGCTGTATTTTAAAAGCTTATATATCGGAAATTTCGAAGATTTCGCATACCGATAAACCCTAAGTTCATGTAAGGGCATATAATGTTATATATCACTGGCATATGTACCAAAAGGATTCAATTACATATTTAAACTCATATACAATCATGTATACATCAATATACAGTAGTATCTTCAAATACAGAACAACATAAAAGGCTCAAAAAGTCCGGTGTTACACATAGCCTGGCGAGTCGAGATAGGTCAACTCGTGCCAACTCGAATCACCTTATATTTTCAAAAGAAAAAATGTCAAAATCGATATCGTTTTTTACAAAATGACGTCATTTTTGAAGTAACAATATGGCCACGGGTCGAGATAGGACGACCTGTGCTTGGGCTGACCTTAACCCGTGGCCCGATCAACCCAGGTCAAAATCAGGCTGGGCCAAGCCAAAAGTAACATCCCTACTGGTGGTTGATTATGAACATTATCATCATCAGAATCTTCATTTGATTGATTTTGAATGGGAGCATCATCATCAGCTACATTTGGCTGACCATTTTCAACTTGATCTCCAAATTGTCTTGGCACCATTTTTTGAGGAATTAACTCTAAATCCACCGGTTCACCATTAGTTCTTGGAACATCCATTTTCACTTTACCAAGATCTTTAATGGTTTGATCTTTGAAAAATATAGCATCACGACTCCAAATCAGCTTCTTCTGGACTGGATCATAAAATCGATAGCTAAATTGATCTTCTCTATAAATAATAAACATACATTGATGGGTCTTAACATCAAGCTTGGATCTCTCATCTTTAAAGATATGGGCATAAGCTTTGCAACCGAATACCCTTAAATCATTATAGGAAACATCATTTCCTAATTGTACTTTCTTCGAAACATCTGACTGTAAAAGGATGCAGCGTGAGCTATTTAATATATGTACTACAATGAATAAAACCTCACCCCAAATATCTTAGGCAAGTTTGCATATAAGAGTAGGCATCTAACTCTCTCCATCAAGGTCAGGTTTATCCTCTCAGCTAAACTATTCAACTGCAGTGTCTTAGGGGGAGTAATCTGATGTAGAATACCATGCTCTTTGCAATAAACGTCAAATGGTCTAGTGTATTATCCACTATTGTTTGTTTGAATGCGTGTCAACTTCTTCCCAGCTTGTCTTTCAACTAAGGCATGGAATTGCTTGAAAACATCTAGCACTTGATCTTTATTCTTTAAGGTGTATACCCATGTCTTCCTATAATGGTCATCAGTGAAAGTTAGAAAGTATTGAGCACCATTTAGTGACTTTAGCATTGGCCCACATAGATCTGAATGTACCAAATCCAACACATTCTTCATTCTAGAAGGGGGGAACTTTTAAAAACGACTCTATTTTGCTTTCTTGTTAGACAATCAACGCACTTCTTTAAATCCACCTGGTCAATTCCAAATAATGCTTTCTTTTTCACCAACTGAGTTATCCCTTTCTCATTCATATGACCAAGTCTCATGTGCCACAATTCAGTTGCATCATCTTTCTCCACTGGAATCATAACATCATTGGAGACCTTTGCCTACATCACGTACAACTTTAAGCACTTCTTACCTTTGGCGATTACCAAGAAACCTTTAGTAAGTTTCCATTTGCCATCTTTGAAAATCCGGCAAAAACTTTCGTCATTAAGTATACCAACAGAGATCACATTTAGGTGAAGATTAGGAACATGTCTGACACTTTTTAAAGGCAATTTCATGTCATTTTCTGTCTCCAAGTAAATATCACCTTTTAAGTGATTTTGACCGAATTGCTATTTCCCATTTTAACGACACCAAAATCTCCTTGTGTATATGATGAGAAGAGTTCTTTAAATGATATGGCATGAATAATGGCATCACTGTCACCTATCAAGTTGAACTTGTAGGATGCACTATTCACATTACTATCATATGAAACGATGTGAAAGTCATCAATGGTGGTAGCCATCGATGCGTGTTCATGATCACTGCTATCATCTTTTTTAACTTTTTTTCCTTTTTCTTTTCTTCTTTGAGATTTCGACAGAATCTTTTGATATGACCCTTCTTATAATGATGACACTCAATGTTTGCTTATTTATTTGATTTTCCTCTGCTCTTATCTCTGGAATTTGGACCTCTAGATTTAGTCCTCCCCTTAAAACCAGTGAACAAAACTTCTGATTGTGTTGAAGACGCCGAATGTTGTGATCTCCATCTCATCCCTTCATTCAAAATTTCACTTTTTACATATTCCATGTTAACAATACCGTCAACTGTATAATTGGTAATTGAAATCTTCAAAGTCTCCCAAGACTTTGCCAGGGAGGTAAGCAAGAAAAAGGCAAGCACTTTATCACCGAACTTTATGCTCATTCCTAATAATTGATCAATGATCCTCTAAAATTCATTAAAGTGATCAACCACAAAGATGCCTTCTCAATATTTTATCTGCACTAATTTTGTCAGATAAAATAATTTATTGTTATCTACTTTTGGGGTATACAACTCCTTGAGCTTCTTCTGCAACGTTCGTGCGTAAGTCTCGTTACGGATATGGTTATACACATTATGTTCAACAAATTGCCGAATGAAATTGCATAACTGCTTATGCTCAAATGACCACTCCTCGTTCGATTTTTGTTCGGGTTTTGTTATGGTAAATACTAGTAAATGCATTTTTGTGACGAATAGAAGATCTTTCATCTTGTTCTTCCATATATGGTAGTTAGATCCATTTAGGCTAATGATCTTGCTTATTTTTGCCTCCATCTTTAATGAAAAATCCTTTGACACAGAATCGAACCTGACTTTGATATCACTTGTTGGGAAAAATTATGAATTATATCTCACAGATAAAGTAAGCAAGGAAATAACATATAAAAATTTAACGTGGTTTACCATTTAATTTTAGGCTAAGTTCATTAGCTAAACTCCGAATAAATCTTCTACTAATGAAAATAGTAGGTACAGAAAGTGAAAAATTACATAACAAAATAGTAGCATTCACATACAAGGTGTTTCTCAAATTTATTATCTCTAAAATAATATCTTCACTATTTTATCGCTCACCTTTTCTAAGAAAATATTTCCTAAAATATCTCAAAGATCACTATCTTTTTAGAATATAAATTGGCTCCTTAAAAAGCTCTCACAAGCTCACCACAAATCCCACCATATCATGCATGTTAAATGAAAGAGGAAGGAGGATCTTTTATAAACCTTAAACCACTTTAAAAGCTTGTGTTGCAAGCTAGGAGTGAGCTTGCGTTTGCAAGCAGTCTTCTTCTTCTTCTTCTTCTTCTTTTTTTATTTAAATACAATCTAAGTGGTGGTACCCATGAGCCTTACAAGTTATTCATAGGATATGCTTTTATAATTAATCGAAAATTACTTTTATCTACATTAAAATCTTACAAAAATATTATAAAAGAATATTTGCGCTACAATGTAAGCATTTAAGTT
>JANKYE010000008.1:5975438-6003003 GCA_032467995.1 Erythroxylum dillonii | reverse complement strand
GAAAAAAAAAACAAAGATGTGGGTTGAAACTTAGTAGGAAACAGGGAACATAACATCTGCATAAAATAGGGGACATAGGGCCATTAACATAAAATGTGTCCCGCTAATTTTGAAGCACTATTCAACACTCACCCTTGCTTCAAAATTACTAACTCCAAGTTTTTGTCAAAAATAAGTATGTTTAGCTTGAAAGAGAGCTTTGGTGAAAATATCAACTACTTAGTTATTTGTGCCGAAGAACTTCAACACTATCTCTCCTTTTGCTATAAGATTGCGAATAATATGATAACGAATGTCAATATGCTTTGGTCTACTATGGAAAGCTGGATTTTTTGTTATTGCAATAGTGACTTGGTTGTCACAAAATATTTTTGTCACACCCGCTTGTTCATGGAGAATATCAGCCAACAATTTTCGTAACCACAAGGCTTGACAGGCCGCAGAAGTTATAGCAATACACTCTGCTTCTGATGAAGATAATGCAACATCATCCTGTTTCTTTAAACTCCGAGTAATTGCTCCATATTCCAAATTGAAAATATTACCTGATGTACTCCTTCGATCATCGAGACATCCTGCCTAATCGCTGTCACTATATCCAATCAAGCTAAAATTTGCATTTTTGGAATACCAAATCCCAAAATCAACAGTTCCAACGATATAATGTAGTACCCTTTTAGTAGCTCCAAAGTATTTTTTAGTGGGACTATGCATGTACTTGGATAACACATTTACAGAAAACATAATATCTGGATGAGTATGTGTTAGATAATTTAAGCCTCCAATTAAACTTCTATAGAGACTTGGATTAGCAATATCTGTACCATCTTCAAGTCGTAATTTTTCATTAACATTCATCAGTGTTTCAGCTACTTTGCAATTGTTCAAATTAAGATTACTTGCATACCTCATTTGCGCGAGAAAAGTACCATCTTCCACCTGTTTCACTTCTAATCCAAGAAAGTATCTCAACACACCCAAATCTGTCATTTCGAACTCTTTCATCATGCATGATTTGAATTCAACAACGAAGGTTTCAAAGGATCCCATATAAATCATATTATCAACATAAATGCATATAATCAAAAAATCTTTATCATGCTTCTTTACATATATTGTTGGCTCACTTTCACTCCTCTCAATTCCATTATGTAGAAAATATGAATCAATTC
Source organism: Erythroxylum dillonii (assembly GCA_032467995.1). Lineage (NCBI taxonomy): Eukaryota > Viridiplantae > Streptophyta > Magnoliopsida > Malpighiales > Erythroxylaceae > Erythroxylum > Erythroxylum dillonii. The sequence goes on along the minus strand of JANKYE010000008.1, from coordinate 6,001,831 downwards.
TTTTGTACTATGCTCGGGTGCTTGTTTCATGCTATAAAGAGCTTTTTTAGGCCTATAGACTTTGTTTTCGTTTTTAGTAACCACAAATCCTTTGGGTTAAGAAACATAGAATTCCTCTTCTAAGTCCCTATTTAAAAATGAATATTTCACATCAAATTGATAAACTGACAAATTTAATTTTGTAACAAGAGATAAAATAGTTTTTACTGTTTCAAAATAAGCAATCGATGAAAAAGTTTGTTGAAAGTCAATACCTTGATGTTGTGCATATCCCTTTGCTACAAATCTTGCTTTGTACTTCTGTATACTGCCGTCAGCATCATATTTAAGCTTGTACACCCACTTGACACCAATCGGTTTATTACCATCTAGTAGATCTACTAGTTCCCATGTTTTATTGTGCTCGATTGCTCTTATTTCTACAACCATTGCATCATGTCATTCTTCTACTTCAACTACTTCTTCAAAACAAGTGGGTTATGTCACATACAAAGCAAATGAACATGATTCACAAATCTCTCGCAGTGATCTAAATTTTCTTGGTGTTGTTTCATTGGAGGAGCTTGATGTTGAACTTAATGGGGAGGTATTGTTTTTGATGGCTTCATTGCCTGATGTTGGAGAAGACTTTATTGAAGGAGAGGAGGTTGGTGTGGAATCTGCCTCTATAACTTCATCAAGATGTGACAATTGAATTTCAGAACTAATCTTCTCGGAGGTGAAATCCCAACTTGCATCTTCATCGAACATAACATTCCTACTAATCAAAACCTTGTCATTTACAGGATTATATAGTTTATAAGCTTTGTACTGAATATTGTACCTGAAAAAAATACATTTTTTCATATTTTTCATCGAGTTTACGACGTGATTATGAATTTAGCAAAGCATAAGCTATACATCCAAAAATCCAAAAAATAAATTTTTCATATTTTTCATATAGACTGCCTTAGTGGGTGAAATATTTAAGAGATAAACTACTGTAGCTACTACCTCTGCCCAAAATTGCTTTGGAATGCCTCTTGCAATCATTAGGTTCTACCCATCTTAACAATAGTGTGATTCTTTCGTTCTGCCACTCCATTTTGTTCCAGTGTGTATGGTGCTATAAGCTCTCTACGAATGTTGTTCTCGTCGCAAAAGATGTTGAATTCTTCAGACATAAACTCTCCTCCTTGATCTGTTCGAAGATTCCTAATCTGATATCCACTTTGCTTCTCCACAAAAGACTTAAATTTCTTGAAATTTTCAATTGCTTTTGATTTAGATTTCAAGAAATACACCCAATTTATGTGACTATAATCATCAATAAATAGCAAAAAATATCAACTGCCTCCTAGGGATTCAATGCTCATCGGACCATATAAATCAGCATTTATTAACTCAAGACAAGTAGAGGCTCTCCAAGCCTTGCCTACAGGAAATGATGATGTACTTTGTTTTCCATACACATATCCTTCACAAAAGTCAAGAGTATCAATTTTAGGCAAACCAACAACCATATTTTTATTGCCTAATAATTGTAACCCTTTTACATTTAAATGACCATACCGCAAATGCCACATATTAGCTTCAGTACTTGCTTTAATAACCAATGCACTACTTTCATCATTAACTAATCAAGTGGAAAAAATCTAATTAGAGTCATTTGAACACCAGCAATCTTTTGACCTAATTTGTTTTATCATGGATGCTACAAGAATCATTTTCAAACATAACTGAATATCCAATACTCATCAATTGTCTAACACTCATCAGATTATAGGCTAGATAAGAAACATACTACATATCATGCAGAAGTTTTACATTATCGGGTGAAGTTTTGATGGCAATTGACTAGTTATTTCCTAGTCGAAATTCTGATTTTTGCGACTCATCAAGCTCTTTGAACAATGACCTCATGCCTAACGTATGATTAGAGTAACTACTATCTATAAACCACACATCATTTAATTTACTATCTATAGTTGAATGAGCCATAAACAAGTTACTCTCCTCTAAAGGCTTCTCGGTGAAGTTGGCATGTTTTTGTTCATCCTTCTGTTGAGTCCAACAATCAACTTCTTTGTGCCCATATTTTTTGCAGTAGCGACGCTGAATATTACTCCTGAATTATTGTTGCTCACCAACAGATTGATTTCATCATCTACCGCGAACGCGGCCACGACCACGATGGCCACCTCTACGTTGTTGTCAACCTCCTAAATTTTCTTCCTTCCCTATGTAGGAAGACTCTCCTTTCACCTGAAATGCCTTCTCTTTGCCTTTTTCATAGGATCTACTAGGCCTAACTTCATGGGCTAGTAAAGAACTCATCAACTCATCAAAAGTATAATTAGATAAGTCTTTAGACTCTTCAATTGCATCAACAACATGATCAAATTTTTTTAGTTAAACTTCTCAAAACTTTACTTACGACAATTTCATTGCTAATATTTTCACCATACGACTTCATATGATTAACAACCCCAGATACTCTAAATAAAAACTCTTGTAAATATTCTTTTTCTTGCATTGCCAATGTTTCAAAATCACGACGAAGAGTTTGTAGTTTTATGACAATTATCTTCTTATCACCCGTATACTCTTGTCGTAGAGTTTCCCATACCTAAGTGGAAGTTGTGGCTACCGCAATTCTGGGAAAATTTTGATCATCAACTACCTGCTGGATGAAAAATAGAGCTTTTGCTTCCTTCTTTAGGTTCTCTTGTTTACGTGGATTGACTGCCTAATTTTCCTCTGGCTCTTCAAACTCATTCTCCACCAAGTCTCATAGCTTTTGAGACTTGAACATAGTCTTCATTTTAAGACTCCAAAAATGGTAATTTTTCCCTTTGAATATCAGAATTAGGGGTTGTGAAGAGGAGTTAACGCCATTATTTGCCATGGTTTTGGATTCACTATAGTGTTTGCCTCACTGTGTTTCACTCAGGTGCTCTTTTACTTTACCCTTTGCCTAATAAGAATTGAACCTGGATGAAAGAAACTATATTTTGATCACTCTCTCACGCTCTAATACCAAAAGTTGTTAGGTAAAGCACAGGAAATAGGATAGAAAAGAAAAGGGACGGAAGCTAAAAGTGAAAATAAAACAACCTTTGCAATGGACTTTTTCTGCATCCTAATCAGAGACAAAACAGGCCTATATATAGGCTTACAATTAACCAATAAAAGCTAAAAATAAGGCACTAAATGACAAGTGGGGAAGTAGGAAAAAAACAAAGATGTGGGCTGAAACTTATTGGGAATCAGGGAACATAATGTCTGCATAAAACAAGGACATGTAGCCATTAACATAAATCGTTTCCCACTAATTTTGAAGCACTATTCAACACATAATTGCTTTTTAAATTTTGTCTTCATATTTCAAATTTTCGGTTCACTCTTCTGTTTGTTTCTTCTTTGTTACTAGACGAAGAGAAATATGTGTTTTGGTTATGTTTCAAAGACAAGTGTGATTCGAGAAAGTTTTTCGGGTGCAAATTCACCTTAATAATAATTTAATCAATGCGTTTAGTTTCTTATGCCTAAACCTTGGTCAATGTTGTTCTCTTGGAAAGAGTGAGAGAAGTTTGACAATAAAAGAAACAAGACCCACAATATTTTCTTTTGGTTTTGTTTTTTCTGCCGTGGATGTATAGATAATCATGGGTTCATGAAAAACGATTACTTATCTATACATTATATACACGGTATTCATGAAATCGAAATATATATATTTTATATTCAAGGAATTTTGTTGATTGTCGTGTATATCTATAACTTGTTTACATCCAGAGGTCTTTAAATAAAAACAGAGATCTTTAAATATCTCGATTTTCGTGTTTGACTGCCATTATAAACAATATTTTTTTATTTATTTAGAACAGAAGGCTTTTCCGTGAATGGATTTATAAAGAGAAGATTTTATAAAAGAAGATAGCTTTATAAAATCTTGATTTCCATGTGTATGTATTGAATAATAAATGTGTCAAAATCATGTAGTCTACCAAAGTGGCCAAACTTTAATGTTTGATGAATATTAATTTACGAAATATTTTAATTCAATTATTCATGATTCATAGACACTAATTAAGAAAAATGATGTAATGAATTCATAGGTATTTGAAGTTCACTAATTATAAAATATTTTAAGATTACCCAAAGGTTAATTAATTAATTTTATAATTTGTGAACATGAAGTGTTAATTTATATGTTTAGAATGAATGTGTTTAGTATATCCATAGATAGCTAGCATGTTTGTTTAAGGTATATTTAATTAACAATTAAGTCATATAAAATTAGCATCATTATTGTAATTAGGGTATGTCTTTCTAAAGGAGATTTTAGATATACACTAAATGTTTTGCGTGGAATAATTGTTTTGAATATGATTTAAGTGTTAAGTTTTATGAATCAAAGAATTAATGTGTAAGCGTTCTATTATGTTTTGCAACTTTTTGTTCCTGTTAATTTTAATTCAATTGCTTCAACTGTGCCACCCTTTAATGGATTAAATTACTTTGACTGGTGTGAACAAGTCCAGTTTCACCTTGGCGTATTGGGTCTTGATTTGGCACTCCAAATTGAGAAACCAACTACTATTACTGATGCAAGCACAACTGATGAGAAATCTTTCTATGAAGCTTGGGAAAGATCAAACAGATTGAGCTTAATGTTTATGCGAATGACTGTTGCTAACAACATTAAGACAACTGTTCCCAACACTGAAGTTGCTAAAGAATTTAAGAAATTTGTGAAAGAGCATTCCTAAATTGCTGATAAGTCACTTGCAGGGGCATTAATGGCTAAGTTGACCATTATGAAGTTTGATGTTTCAAGAAGCATGCATGAACATGTCATTGAAATGACAAATATAGCAGCAAAACTAAAAACATTGGGAATGAATGTTGATGGATTTTTTGTTAGTACAGTTCATTCTTAATTCTTTGCCTCCTGAGCAGTATAGGACATTTCAAATGAATTATAACATTATAAAGGATAAGTGGCATGTGAATGAATTGGTCAGCATGCTTGTTTAAGAGGAGACAAGGCTTAAGAATCAAGGGACCCATACCATTAATTTGGTACGTTATTAAAGAGCTAGAAAGAAGCCCAAAAGGAATTATGGCAAAGGCAAGGGCAAACAAGGACCATTTACAATTAATGAATCCTCTAGTCAAATTCATAAGAAGGAACATAAAGGTGATAGATTCCATTTTTGCAAGAAACTTGGGCATTATCATAAAGATTGCCTAAAACGTTAAGGATGGGTCGTAAAGAAAGGTAAACTTAGTGTTTTAGTATGTTTTGAATCTAATTTGGCTGAAGTTCCTTATAATAAATGGTGGATTGATTCTAGTTGTACCACTCAAGTTTCGAATACCTTGCAGAGATTCCTTATAACCCAAACCACAAACCCAAATGAAAAGTTTGTTTCGATGGGGAACCATGACAAAGCTCCAATTGAAGCTATAGGAACTTATTGTTTAATTTTAGATACTAGACATTATTTAGATTTATTTCAAACACTTTATGTACCTTCTATTTCATGTTTAGTTTCCTTATCTAAACTTGATTCTGTTGGTTACACTTTCAAATTTGGGAATGGATGTTTCAGTTTATTTAAACACAATTGCCTTAGTGGTTCTGGTATTCTTTACGATGGTCTATATAAGTTGAATCTTAATAATCATTTTGTTGAAACTCTACTAACCTTGCATGATAATGTTGGTGCTAAACGTGGTTTAATTAATAAAAGTTCAGCTTTCTTGTGGCATAAACGTTTAGGTCATATTTTCAAAGAAAGACCACAAAGAATGGTAAAGAATGAAATTTTACTAGATTTGGACTTTACTGATTTTGTTGTTGTGTGTGGACTGCATTAAGGGAAAGCAAACCAAACATAAAAAAGAAAGGAGCCACAAGAAGCTCACAGCTTCTTGAAATTATACACATTGGTATATGTGGACCTTTCGATGTTCCATCTTTTAGTGGAGAAAAATATTTCATCATATTTATTGATGACTTTTTATGTTATGGATATGTCTATTTATTGTATGAGAAGACCCAATCAACAAATGTGTTAGACGTGTTTGTTCATAAGGTGGAAAGGCAATTAGATAGAAAGGTGAAATTGTCAGATCTAACTGAAGTGGTGAATTTTATGGCAAATATAATGAGTCAGGACAATGTCCAGGTCTATTTGCCAAATTTCTTCAAAAACATGGTATATATGCTCAATACACAATTTCAGGTATACCACAACAAAATAGTGTGACAGAAAGATGTAATCGTACATTAATGGATATGGTTAGGAGTATGTTAAGTAATTCGTCTTTCCCTTATCATTGTAGATGCATATGTTAAGGTCCGTTGTTTACTTGTTAAATATGGTTCCTAGTAAGGCAGTTCTAAATACTCCTTTTGAACTGTAGACTAGAAGGAAACTTAGTCTAAGGCACCTATATGTTTGTGGTTGCCCCATGAAAGTAAGAATTTATAATCCATATGAAAAGAAATTGGATCTAAGAACAATTAGTGGGTTTTTTATTGGTTGTCTAGAAAAGTCTAAACGATACAGATTTTATTTTCTTGATTATGCAACAAGAATTGTTAAAACTGAAAATGCTAGGTTCATTAAGAATGGTGAAATCAGTGGGAGTGTTGAAAGACCACATAATGTGGTTATTGAAGAAATAAAAGTTCAAGTTCCTTTATCGACTTCTTCAATACATGTTACTCCTCAAGTTGTAGAATGATTTGGTAATTTACAGGAGCAACAAATAATGATCAAACACTTCTTTAAGAGCCTGTGGTTAATAAACCTATTGAACCTACAATTAATGTTCCAATTATAGAACAACCACAAGAAATAGCATTAAGAAGGTCTCAAAGACCTAGAAAAGAAGTTGTTTCTAATGATTACGTGGTAAATCTACAAGAGTTAAAGTTTGACATAGGAAATTAAGATGATCCAGTTTCGTTCTCATAAGCCGTTGAAAGTATTAATTATATTAAATGGATTGATGTTATAAAAGAAGAGTTAAATTCTATGGAGCATAAAGAAGTTTGGGATTTAGTCGAATTGCTTAAAGGTCGTAAGAGAGTCAGATATAAATAGGTTTTTAAGACCAAACATGACTCTTATGGCAATATTGAAAGACATAAAGCTAGACTTATTGCCAAAGGTTATATTTAGAAAGATGGCATTGACTATAAGGAGACTTTTTCACCTGTTTCAAAGAAAGACTCCTTTAGAATTATTATAGCACTAATGGTTCATTATGATTTAGAGTTACATTAAATGGATGTGAAAACAATCTTTCTTAATGATAATTTAAAGGAAGATGTGTATATGGATCAACCTAAAGGCTTTTCAATTGAAGGAAAGGAAGACAGGGTGTGTAAACTTAAGAAGTCAATATATGGACTTAAGCAAGCCTCTCGACAATGGTATCTTAAGTTTAATGATACTATTGCCTCCTCTGGATTTAAAGAAAACTTCGTTGATTGGTGAATATATCCAAAAATCAGTGGGAGTAAGTTCATATTTTTGGTACTTTATGTTGATGATATCTTGTTAGCTACTAACATTCTTAGTTTAATGCATAATATCAAGAAATTTCTCTCTGAGAATTTTGAAATGAAAGATATGAGAAAAATCAGTTATGTTATAGGAATTGAAATATTTCGTGACAGGTCACAATGACTATTAGGCTTATCTCAGAAAGCTTACATTAATAAGGTCTTGGAGTGATTTGACATGAAAAATTATTTTGCAAGTGTAGTTCCAATTTAGAAGGGAGACAATTTTAGCATTAATCAATGTCCAAAGAATGAATTGGAGTATAAACAAATGAAAAATATTCCTTATGCATCAATTGTTAGAAGCTTAATGTATGCTCAAACTTGTACCAGACTAGACATTAGCTTTGTTGTCAATATGTTGGGTAGGTATCAAAGTAATCTTGGATTGGCACCAAAAGCAAACTACAAAAAAAGTTTTAAGATAACTACAAGGTACTCAAGATCATATGCTCACTTATAGGAGATTCAGTCATCTGGAAGTGCTTGGATATTCAGATTCAAATTTTGCTGGTTGCATTGATATCAGAAAGTCCACTTTTGGCTACCTTTTCTTATTACATAGAGAGGCCATTTCTTGGAAAAGTGCGAAGCAGTCTATCATTGCTGAGTCCACTATGGAAGTTGAATTTGTAGATTGTTTTAAAGTTACAATTCAAGGTTTATGGTTGCGGAACTTTATTTCGGGACTTGGAGTTGTCGACAATATTATTAGGCCGCTGAAAATTTATAGTGATAATTCTACAACAATCTTCTCTGCAAAGAACGACAAGTATTTTAAATGTGCTAAACATATGAAATTAAAATACTTGTCTGTTAAAGAAGTTCAGAAACAAACAATGTCAATTCAACATATTAGCACTAATTATATGATTGCAGATCCTTTGATGAAAAGATTGGCACCAAAAGTCTTTAAAGAACATTTTGAAAGAATGGGTATTATGAGATACCATTATTGAGATTTATGATGTTTGTATTTTGATACTGTGAGCTCATTTATATTTCTATTTCTATTTCTGTTAATCCTATTTTGTAGTATACATTTATGAATAACTTATGTTCATAGGATTTGTCTTTAACTAAGACATTTTTGTTGGATCATTAATGTATTTCTTATTTATGGATCATATTGAATAAAGCGTTAATATTGTATTACGCGGAAGGAATTATGTCGTTTGTTAAGATGTGAAACCGCTATGACTCTTATTAACATCTTTATTTGATTATGATTTATGATATAATCAACATTAAAGAATTTAGCAAAGGTAATGTGCAAAATGTTTATTTATTATTAAACCATGATACAACGTTTTTCAATTAACGAGCCAAGTGTGAGAATGTAAAACCTATATATATATTTAATATGTGGCTCATTAAATAATTATGGTTTTAATAATGTTAAATACTAAATTATGATTGGTCAATTTGATGAAGTAAGAAAATGTTGATTAATTAAAATAAGATTTTATTTTAAACTTAACGTTTGATGATAATGGTTCAAAGATATCTTTATTTAATTTGAAACGGGTAATTTCTCTCACCCATATACACCTTTGTTTATTTTCACCATCAAGAAATAGAATTATTGAGGGAAGGAAAAGAGAAGAGAAACAAGTTTCTTCACATTCAATCTTTTAGAAGGGTTTGTCTTAATCAAAATTACCCAATAGAGTCAAGGTATGTACTCTATATTTTATATTTTAATGTAAGCATAGAATTTTCAAATGCTGGGCTACAGAATCACCGTGATTATGTTTATGTAATAAATTATGCTTACATAGTGACCACTTGCAAAGATTTGAAAGGTCTCTATTATAGCCGATAGGGCCCTTTGCCGTTAAAACAACTGTTTAGATGTTAAGAATGCCCCTCAGATTGCACATCTACTTATTAGTAATCAATTCATGCAACCAACTAAGAATGGAATAACAGCAACCAAGTCCGGAAGACCAAGTACAGGCCAGATAAAATATACCACAAAGAGTGCGCAAATGACCATGAAGCCTATGGCAGAGAAGGCAAATTTCAAGTATCATATAAGCCTTGTAATAAGACAGATAAACAGGTGATAAAGAAAAGTTGGTTGTGTGGCGAAGGTGGTTTGAGGAGGAGAAGAAGACGCCAGTGAGGAGTAGATTTTAAGGTGTCACTAGTTAAGTTTTTTAATTAATATTTTTTTTAATCTAACATTAGATTAATAAATTACATGTCATTCACATATCAGTCACACAATTAATATGTTTCTTCACGTGTCAACCCATATTAGTACAACAGTGGGTTATTTTTGTAAGACATTAAATATTATTATTTTTTCAAAATTCATATTATTGTTACAAAATTGAATAAATGTTAAGATTTTTTTTATAATTTACCCTCAATTAAAACTCATATTCTATATTAAACCGTAATCACCAATCATTATGATTAACGTGAAATTATATTGTAAAGCATGGATATAAATGTCTTTTACATCATGAGTTAACCGATATCATTTTTTATTTGACATTAATTGTAAATTAACAGTAAATGGTCTATGATTTAAAGGTCAATATATCCTATGAGTATAATTGTATGAAAATGGAAGGTTCCATATTATTATAATGTGCATCAAACAGTAAATAAATGTCCTATTTAATCGGATTAACAAAATATATATCATAACAATAAAAAAAACAAAATATATATCATAACATATCACTGTTCATTGGTACCGGAAACTAATACGAATATCACGAGCAATCTTTGGATTAATATAAACGTTACTCATAGTATGAACTGTGGAACATGAGGGAATGTACGTTCGGCTCAAAAGTGATGAATTGTTATGCTCCATTGATCCTACAACTCATAATTCAACAAATTTCTCGGCGGTGATGAGAGTCTGGATGAAGATACGAGACGATTGAGTGATTATGGGATTCGCAATCATACTCCAATTGATATAAATCCGATAGCGAACAGAAGCTAAGTTACATCGCTTGGCAGCAGGTGTTAATAGAATAGTCAGACAACTAAAAGAGGAAGTTAGGAAAAACTTTCTCGGAGGTAACATTAGCATGGACTCGATCAAACTCCCCTAAGCCGACCATCAAACTTATGAATACTATACTAGTATCGGCATTGAATATGATTATAATATGATATTGTATCAGTACCCGATTAATACTAAGTATTATTTTGAATAATTTTTTAAATTTATAAAATAGTCTCTAAATTTTTTAAAAATTGATAAAATCGTCTCTCAATATATTGTACTGTATAATTTATAATTTTGCATCAATCATGCCTCCAAAAATTATAATAATAGAAATTTTAAATGAAAAAAAGGCTATTCATTTTTTGAAATATTACTTCACATATATTTCACATATAAATAACAACCAAAATTAATATGAAAAAGATCATTTAATCATCATATAATCAATAATACATTAAAATATCACATAGAAAGAATAATAAATATCTATGACTCTTAAATTATTACAATTTACGACAAGAGTTTGTGTCGATGAAATAACCAATTAAAAGTAAAATCTGAAACAAAATTATATAAATATAATTGTAAATAATATTTATATTGCATAAATAAAATTTAACATATACATCAAATATAAGTGAAATTAAAAGAAGAGGATAAATAAAAACCTAGAACTTAATTCAATCGAATATTTGCTCAAATCGCATTGACCTCAATTTTCACTGGTTCAAAATCTTTGTCATTAAGAAGAGTCTTATCATTACCAATATTCAAATTTATTGCACTAAATAACATGTTAATACTCTTCCATCCAAGATTATCTTCCAAGTCAATTTCATCAATCAAAGTTGGTTCTTAAGAAACTCAATCCGAAAAAAATCGATACGATCAAGTAAATTGAATCTACATATCTACTTGTTCTGTTAAGACTCCTAGTAAACAATAAAATTAAATTATTAAGCAATTACAAGAAATTATATCCAACTTAATTAGTAATGATAACATACATTTCTTGAAACTTTAAATTGTATCGAACAAAGACTAAGTTGTTCAATCTTTTATGCTCCAATCTATCCCTTTTCTTGAAATGGATGAATTCAAATGTGTTCAAATTCCTTTCACAACTTGTTGCACTCACACATTGACTTAGAATTTGAATTGTAAATATTTGCAATTCTATAACGCTACTTTCGAATTAGTTCCACCAAGCAACTATAAGACAACAAAAGCAACACTATAAACAAAATAAATTGATAATTAATTTTCAACAAGTAACAGAAGTGAAAAAAATTATATACATGGATTAAGTTTGTCTCTTTGACAAATAGCAATTGGCATTCCAAAATCACCAGAAGCATCCTTATAAATCTCTATTTGTGAGCTTAGGAGATCTTGCATCATTTCAAAGGCAACAATTTTTGTAATAGTTAATAGTATTTTCCTATTAACTTCAGCTTTCTTTATAAAACTTAGCTTGAAATAGACATTAGGATTCAAAAATATCCCAGCTGTAAATAACAAAGAGATTGATGATATAAGATAAAGTGTGTACAAAGAACGCTTATTTTTTATATTGACCTTGATTGTTTCCTTTACCTTCTCCATGGCATCATAAAAATAACCTATTGTTACCTTCTCATCACTATCAGCCAGATGAAGAACCCTCACCAAAGGCTCATAAACTTGGATGACAAATGGACATTATGATCAAAATTCATTATCTTTAAGTATAATTATAAAAATCTCCAACTTAGCATTAGACTTGTCATGGTGAAATGCAACTCACTTATCACTTGTAAAAATTTGTTTTAACTCTTTCTTCATCAGAATAAAATATTAAAGTGATAAGAAATTAGTTTCAAATCTTGTAATAGTAGGACGATACAAATTCCAGCCATTGTTGAAATCTTTCTCATTAAATTCAAAACTCGTGTAGGATTGTAGATGAACTTAATTAGTCACCTTTTTTACCTTCTGCACAGTCTCATCAATAATAGAAGAATACCTAATATCTCCTATATTTTTCACATCAGGTTAATACAATATGTCATACAAGGAGTCTAATAAAGAGAATTATACTTGCTTTGCAATCTTTTCCAATTGGTTTGAAAATGGTTTTTAATCTGGTGATTCCCCAACTTTTCAACCGATTGTTACAATACAAAAAAATAGTATAGTTCTTCATTTCAGGAACCAATCTAGTATGAGACCTAGCTAGATCATCAAATCTTCCTATACCTAAAGTGATTGAATTATCATGTATACTTGGACTTCCTCCATTTATCTGTAAAAATAAATAAAGACACATTAAAGTTAATAACTTTGTATCAAAAACAAGTTGTGTATAATAATAGGAAGAAATAGAGTAACAACATGTTCCCAACAATCATATGATATATACATGTAAGTGACCTTCTTAAACTTACATAAATGATTCCTTATGAAAATATAATGATTAAGTATATTCTAAGAAATTATCATGTTTCTTAACCTAAACTTCAAATATATACATTGATTGCTACAGTTTTACAATTATAATCCATTTGTTGCGATTACATAATTTAAACATAAAGTCACAACTCAAAATTATAACTTATTTTGTGTAAATACATAATTCTACCATAAAGTCACTATTATAACCATTTTGTATGATTACATAATTCAGCCATAACTCCCAATTATAATTTATTTTATGTGATTACATAATTTAAACATAAACTCATAAGTCATATCTGTAACTCAATTTGTGTAATAATATAATTCAACTATAAAGTCATAAATATAACTCATTTGTGTGATTATATGATTTAAACATAAACTCACATCTTTATCCTGATTCATATAATCACATAATTCAACCAAAATTAACTAACATATTTTGTATATTAAGAAACCAATTTATAATATATAATCTAATTTATAATAAAGACCAACATTCCATTCAATATTTCTCAAATTTCAAACAATAACACAAACTTCAATTTTGTAATGAATGATTGAATCCTTAATTTTCAAAATCCAAACAACACAAATGACAAAACATATCCAAATTTCAAATACTGTATTTGTATATAAAATCCTCAATCTCATTCCTCAATTTTCAAAATTCAGATAAAACAAACACATATATCTATTGTCCTTAATTTTCAAATGCAATTTCTAAACTCAAAAGTCACAATTCACAACTATAAGTCATTCACACGCTCACATACACAATAACTACTTAATTATGAATTAACTCAGCACTCAACATTTAAGCCAACACCACACAACAGTCAACATACTGCACTACACACATTGCAAATTTTCAAATGTTCAAGGTTGAATCAAAATGGCTTATTTACATTTTCCAATTGCAACCTTGAGGCTTGAAGAGGTAACAGTGGTAGAGGTGGGATCGTAAGGCAGCTACCAAGGCAAGCTGAGGCGAGGCGAGGAGAGTCAGGCAATTGAGCGACTAGGTGACTGTAGTGCACATGCGAGGTGAGGCAACACAACAGGTGACTGGTATTGGGAGGGGGGTGTTGAGAGCATAAGCAAATCGGTGGCGGCTGGGTGTTGGGGGGAGGGGATAGGGGTGGAGAGTCATGGGTAGGTTAAAATGTTTAGGGTTTTTTATTTATACTTTAGTCTAAAAATTTTTAAATTTTACATTTCAGCCCCTAAAATTTGCAAGTATTTTGGTATCGATAATAGTCGGTATCTGCCATATTGACCAAAAAAATTGATTTATCTACAATAAAATGCTAGCTAAAAACATGAAAGCAAGCCAAACAAGCCTTTGTTCCAACAATGCATGTTAAATCATATTTGAGATTTACTTCATATGAGACTTAAACTACATACTAGGTTGACACTTACAATGTTGAATGAGAATGAACAGTTGACATCCCCATGAGAGCAGTGCAAAAAGATAAACTAGCATCAAATGTGAAACAAAAATAATAAATAATAAAATTGAACACCCTAAAACTAGGTAACAAAGGGGCAAAAACAAGGACATAAAATTAAGTCAAAATAATCGTGATCATCAAACGTGTTAATTATGTAAATAACTTAATATCCATGAACTACAAAAATACAAGAACAATTGAAATTAACAATAGATGGTAAATAGAAGCTTAAATTATCAAATCCCCCAAGATCTCATAAGCTCCATTAGTAGGCAAATTGAATAACTAAATCGATTTGAGTTATCCCACATCAACTTCCTATGAAATAAACACCAAAATGTTTTTACGTTAATATTTTCCCTTATCCTACTCCTAAATTTTCTTGAAAGACAAAAATGGGGTTATTATCTCAAAAGAAAGCTAAACAAAACCACAAAGAACAGACAAAAAAAGGAGAGTAGGCACCATCTCAACTTAACTGAGTTCAAACTCTTTCCAAGCCTAAAATCTCAACTACCTAGAACTAAGAAATCCCAACAAGGTTAATTCAACCGAAAACAATTCCTAAAATAGCTCAACACTTTTTTAAATTAATCAAACGGTGTATGAACCATATAAATCAACCCAAAGAAAATAATTTCATTTCAGGTGACAAATAGATGATCTAGTATCGTGAAAACCTTCAATCATTATCGCCATCTTTTGCTTATAGAACCAGATATAAGAGTAAAGTTTATATCTTTAACGAACGAGATTTTGATGACATGTTCTCATTTCCATACGTTTAGTAACAAAATATAGTGACAGCTTATAACTAGTTGGTGTCTTGTTGGGTATTAATCTTTACAGTCCATGAGTTATCATCTAGACTAGTTATAGAATGGGCTGAATTTTGAACTGAAATTTTTTTTCTTCTTTTTTCTCTACACATAAGACTAATTTTGCTCCAAAAATAGTTTTTAAGGAGAAATTTCTGAAATAGTTCCTCAAGTTTATCACTTCTTCAAATATCATCCCCAAAATAATTTGAGCATAAAATTATATCCCCTGCTTATCCAAAAACCCTTGAATAAAGATATAACAAAAAATTACTTTTAATTTGTAATTTAATTTCTTAGTAATATGAATTTTTTATCGTCAAAGTTTAATAAAATTTAATTTTAAAAAATAAAATTAAAAATATGTTAAAAATAACAATTGTACATTTAGTTATTTGTTTTTCCAATGTGATTATACTAAGGTGGTATAGGCTAGGATGCAACATGTGATGGATATATTATGTCCATTTATAAAATAGGGAGATATCTATAATTGGGTAGACAAGCTCTGTAGAAGAATGAAAGAGACCAGCTAAGCCTTAGTCTTTGTTTAACTTGCTTAGTCTATTACATTTGGAGAGAAAAGAATAATAGGTGATTTTGAAAATTTGATAAATATATGCTAGCCTATAGGGTATGTTGTTAGATTAGAGAAATCTTGCTGACTCACAATTCTGAAGGAATGAGGGTCTGCTGTTGGATTAGAGAATTCTTGTTGACTCACAATTCTGAAGTAATAAGTGATGTAATGAAAAGAAGATGGAGTTTGGATTGATTATTATTATTATTGCTTGTTTCTTATGCTATTTTTTAATGTATTAAGTGGCTAGCTACATTGTGTTGTAACATGATCTTTGTTCTTGTATGTTTACATATTTTATGCTTATTATTGAGCATTTAATGAAGTTCTTTCAAATTTCAAAAGAAAAGTAGTGTGCAAGTTTAAGCTTAATTCTATAAATTTATTCTTGAAATCCAAAAGTATATAATTGGATTATAAAAGAAGAGATTAGATACAAAAAGTTGGATTAGGAAGGGAAAAAAAGTTGACTTAATATGTCCATAATCAATGGCATTCACCAATAACTTAAAGATGGAATTAAAATTCTTTAAAAAACTATTACGATAAAATACATCAATGTTGTAAATTAACAATAAATTTAGCCCAAATTATATGTGAATGATTATTTGTATATTTTTTAGAATATAAAAAGGGAATCTTAGGCTTTTTGTCGTTCTCGTCAACCTCGTCAATGGCTAAATTAAGAAAATATTTACCTTCGCCAAATAACATAATTTAATATTTTATTTTACTGTCTTATATGCATAGCTTGTTTCTTTAATGCAATAATTTGAAATAAATAATCAAATAATTAAGAGTAAATTACCTCATTTTTTCTTCATTATGATGCTAATTGGGTTCAAATTTTAAGTAGCTTAAATTTTGTTTGAAACTTGATTCCAACCCAATTCTATTATGACTTGACTTGAGTTATCATTCTCTCTCTAATTTTTATCATCGAATCCTCCCTCCAGTCTCCATTGCCAATATTAACCAACTCAACAAGAATTTAAAGCCCCTCATGCTTTTTGAATGTTGTCTTTGATTTGTCTTCTTCCTCCATTCTAATATGGTGACACCCAAATCTTAAATCTAACTTGGAGTACTAATTTGAAACCTTAGTTCTTCTATTAATTCTTCGATCAATGGGATGGAAAATTTGCTCTTAATGGTGTACTTGTTCAGCTCTTAGTAATCTCTATACATTCCCTCAGTGCTGTCCTTTTTCTTGACGAGGATTACAAGCAAAACGTAGGGGCTGACACTCTTCCTGATGAACCCTTACTCCATTAACTCATGTACCAATCTCTTTATACCGTCTTTTTGTTCTCCAAAGTATATATAGGGTCATATGTTTATAGTTTCAACTCTAGATTTGAGAGGGATGTTATGATTATATGCTTTTTTAGTGTAATTGTATCAGTTCTCTAAAAAATTTCCCAAACTTTGTTAATAAGTTTTCTAGCTCTTTTCTTGTATTAGATTTGTCTTCTAATATGAGTTGTTGCATATGAAACTTTATTGGGTATGATAGACGGAGCATGATAATGTTCTTTTACTGGAATTTTTCGTTAATTTATAGACTTTTTCTTGAAACCTCTCTAGCTTTTTCTTTAAGGTTACCTGTTAGTTTCACCACTTTGCCTTCCCATTGGAATTCCATGGTGCACATCCTAAAGTTACATAATACATTGTTGCGGGTTGTCAACCACTAAACTCCTAAGACCATGTTGCAGCCTCCTTGCTTGATGATCAACACGTCTTCGGTGAATTGCAATCCTTGCATTTTTCATGTAAAATTCTTGCATAATTGTCTACAATACAATTTTAAACCACCTCATACTGTAATGCTTAAGGGGGTATTTCGAGTACTTCCATGTTTCCCTTTCTGATTGCTTTTTATCCAAAAAGTGGTGAATAATTTCGCTATCTATGAAGATGACAGAGGCTTCATTTGGTGACTCCCTATGATTCTCAATTGCTTGTACCCCTCTTGGTCTTTTAATTCTCACATTGTTTTGAAGGATATGTTAGGATTGAAGGGTGCTCCTTCCTCTTGCTCCTCGCTCGTTGGTTTTCCTTCATTTGCTTCCTCATCTTCTACCATGTATAACTAAAATTGCCTTTTCTTGCACCTATATCCCAAAATGTACTTCTTATCACACTAGAAGCATAATCCCTTGGCTCTCTTCTCATCAAATTCCTTGCTACTTGTTGCTTTTGTTCCTTGTGGGTTTTTGTTATAACTGGGCCTGCTAGTGCTTCCTTAGTTTCCAGATGTGGAGAGTAGCCCTGTCTCTGAATGGAGTTTAAATGGGGTTGTTGTGTGATTCGTACTCTTATATGAGGCTAGTGCCCCTCCTTCCATTTGTCCCACAGGTTTAACTTCTCTTTCGAAGTATATGGGGATGCTAGCAACTATTATCGCTTCTTATTTATAGATAAAGGCGTAGGCTTATTGGAGCATTTGAGGGTCTATCATCTTGATCGTAAGTTCCAGTATAAGTTTAAGACCCTTCAAGAAGAACCTGACTAAGTAGGCTTCTAGTAGTGATAGCTTATTCGAGTATCTATCGAATTGAGCACAATATTATAATACCGTCCAATCTTGTTTTAGTTCTTTCAGATCACCAATAGGGGGTCCTTGAATATATATTCATTGAACCCCTGTCTCAGTATGGTTAAAATTTCTTCCCATTTCATCATTTCTCCTTCCTGTCGGTTTTTGATCATTAGCTGGTACCATTCTTGCGTTATGCCTTTCATGTGCAAGGAAGCTACTCTCATCTTAAGTTCTTCTGATATATGGTCAATTATGAAGAATTGTTCACATCGATAGATCCAACTATTTACTTCTATTCCATCAAATGTCGAAAAGCCTATTTTGCTGAATCTAGTCAGTATGGTGTAGTTTCCACGATCTCTTAGGTTTTTTGTGATGACCTCGATATCTTCTCTTCCCATATTTTGCACGAGTTGTTAGAACATTGACTTGATGTCATTGATCTCTTTTTCATTCCTCATTTGATCTTCCAGTATATTATTCATTCCTTCTTCTATGCGGCGTACTTCTGCTCCTTTCATGTTTTCTACCATTGAGCCTTGCTGCGGGTCGTCCGCTATGATATCAACCATTATGAATATTTTAACTCACCCATACACTGGCAACGTAATTGAGCATGAAGTTTCTGAATGTTAACGTTTTTAGAGAGAAGATGAAGCAAATATAGAAGGACAACAAACTTCCGTGATTTTTCATTGAGTAGTAAGTTTGTTACAACAGATAATAAACAGTACAAGATAATTCTAGAGAACGACATGTGTCTCTCCTATCGTATGATTGTTATAATCGTTGATGATGCAAGACATATCATTGTTATTTATTATTATAGAGTCTTCGACGTCGCTTTTAGCCTCCTTCCTTGTGCATAATGTGTATTTTGTGTGCATATTGTGTATTTTGGTTAATTGTTAGTAACAGTTCAACTGAAGTGCAAAGAAGTATATAAATGTAAAACAAAGCGAGGTGTGGTATGATATATATCCTTTTCTAGTATCATCTTTCACCAAAAAGAAAATAACAGTAAACTCTCATGCGTTCAATACATCTTTTAAATAAGGATAAACATTACAAGACATCATACTATTGGAAACTAATTGTGATCGAATCATGAGCATAGCAGAAAACAAAATTTTTACGGTTTTCAAATGAATCTTGATAATTTCATAACTTGAATAAAAACACGAATTATAAAGTAAGAAATCATATCTGATTCTCGTTTCTTGTTGAAATCTTTTGACAAAATTTTCATCGTGTTAACCACAAGTTGTTCAATCATCCAGTCTCTAATGGTATCTACACAGTAACTTCTTAACACCTTTCGAGAGGAACAAAATAAGAGTGCTAGCTCCTTTATCTTTTCTTCCTGTTAATAGAAAAACCATTAGAATTTTTATTAAAATTAAAATCATTAATTATAATTATAATCACATTCTAATTATACTTAAATTAATTTTAATAAAATCAAATATCTCATATTTCATCCCTAAAGTTTCTCTAACTTTATAATTAAGTCCAACTTAATTATCGTTTTGTTTGTCAAAACTTATTTTCATTCCATATTATGATCCTTAATTATCATAATTAAGTATCGTGTATACTTCTCATTTGTTATAATTTTTGTCATCCTTGGTATAATGATACTAATATTTACATTCTTTCAATTTAATTATCATTTTGTTTGTCAAAACTTATTTTCACTCCACTTTAATATCAAGTTCTAATTAAATATTATTACTTCAGTACATGTAAACAAATTATGAAAACTGCTCTGAAGTCTCATCCATTAGATCTGGTTAATAAAACTATCATATATTTACAAGAATAAACTATATTCAAATTCAGACATATTTCAAGGGATTCTTAATCATCCAAGGGAAGACATTGGAACAAGTCCTTGATTGAGTTGTTAGGATCAGTTGGTCAACTTAATTCTTTGAGTTCATGTATCAACTAATTTACGATTGTCTGCATGTTGCAACTGGCTTAGTATAGTATTAGGAAACATGTTTTTTAAGTATAAACTATACGTAACCGGAATGGAAATCATTAGCAACAACTCCTCTTAACCAAATTTCATGAAAGAAAGTTTATAAAAGTACAAGCTTTTTGGTATGCAATTCTGAACAGAAAGCTAATCAACTGGCTCCGCTTGGTTCTCTCCATGTATACATGTATATAAAAGCCTAAAATTTTGAGCCCGTCTCATCACACGTTTTTGAGTCTCTCTATCCTCATCATATCACACGCTTTTTATTCTCTTAATTTTTGGACCAAAATGTCAACTGAAATTCACATTCCTGACGAGTCAAGTGCTGCTGCTAAAGGGAAAGCACCTCTGATAGGAGGCCTTAAACATGTAAAGGCAACAGGATACAAAAAGGGGATTGCCATTTTCGACTTCCTTTTGAGGGTTGGAGGTTTAAGTGCTGCTCTAGCTGCTGCAGCTACTATGGGCACTAGTGATGAGACTCTTCCATTCTTCACTCAGTTCTTCCAATTCCAGGCTAGCTACGACGATATTCCCACTTTTCAGTAGGTCACTGTACTTCTTTTACTGTTCATGCAAGATTGCTTTATTACTCCTCATGAGAACCTTAACCAAAAGCTTACATTTATCTACAGATTCTTTGTCATAGCAATGGCACTTGTTGGTGGATACTTAGTCCTTTCCCTTCCTTTCTCCGTTGTCACCATCATTCGCCCATCTGCCGTTGGACCACGTTTCCTTCTCCTTATTTTGGATACGGTAGTCTTCAAAATCATTAATTTAAACTAATTACCAATCAATGTTGAACATTAACACCATTTTTTCTATCACAACTTACAGGTGGCACTAACTCTGAATACTGCAGCAGCAGCAGCTGCTGCGGCTATAGTCTACTTAGCTCACAATGGCAACTCAAGTGCAAACTGGTTAGGTATCTGCCAACAATTCGGCGACTTTTGCCAGAAAGCCAGCGGGGCAGTTGTGGCATCCTTGGTTTCAGTTACTGTCTTCGTGTTTTTGGTTGTGATGTCTGGTGTAGCTATTCGAAAACGTTAAAAATTTGAAACGCTGATTATGTTTCTGATCTTCGTTATGTTGTTTGTTTCTGTATCTACGTATTGTAATTCCTCTTGTAACTTACATATATAAAACCATCGCGAGCGGCTTTCCCTTCCAAGTTCCACTTTTGACCGTGTACCTTTTTTTTTTTTTTTTCCAAAAGAACTCATATATTTAATTTCCAGAAAATATAATTTCCATGTCTAATTAATTAACACTAAACACCTTAAGCCTCCCCTTGTGTTGAATCTAACTCTAACCCCACAAATTTAGAGAAACTGGAGGCACGAATCAACAGTCGCTTGTTATTTCGTTGTGAGAATGCCTTAACGTACAAGTAGCTTAGTTCGCACTCCTGCACCAAATGAATTAACAAAAACAAGGGTCCCACAATACCAGTTGATCAACAGAAGTAAACAATTGGAAGCTGTTTTCGTCATTCCACTCAAGTAGCTCAAAGTGTTTTTTTCTCAATCTTGATAGCTTAGCCTTAGGCCCTCATTTTCAGTAAAAATTAGACAGCAAAATCTCGGTGAACTTTTCTAGGGTTTACGGTTTCTGAATTTGAAGATCCAATGTCTCACACGGCTAAACTGATGCCCAATCTCGACCAACAGGGCACTAAGATGCTCAATCTCACCGTGCTTCAGAGAATCGATCCCTTCATCGAGGAGATTCTCATCACCGCCGCGCATGTCACTTTCTACGAGTTTAACATCGAGAGCAATCAGTGGGTATGTTGCTTTTTGAGTGTTTGGATTGTGACCGTGTAATGTAATGTGGCTAGGTGAAACAAAGTTTAAGAGCTTTCTTGGGTTAAGGTGGTACTTAGAAGAGCTAAGCAATTTGTAATCCTTTTGTTTCATCATCACCCATTTATGTCAATCTTTGGCGTTCTTTTCCTTAATTTATTTGATTGACTTCATAGATTCTTCTTAATATTGTAGAGTAGAAAGGATGTGGAAGGATCTCTCTTTGTGGTTAAGAGGTACTTCTGTGTTGGTTTTCGTGTGTTTCTTTGAACTTTTACCAAAAACTATTGAGGGTTTGGTTACATTTTGAAGTTCCACTAACTAATTCATTTTTCTGTTTGTGTGATTGTTGAAGGAATACACAACCCCGATTTCAGTTTATTGTGATGAATAGGCGGAATACAGGTTTGGATTTTTTGAATATTAGTTACCTTGTTGTGGAGCCAACGCATTTTTTCAGAATATTAATATCTATATCATTTATTGTTGGCCGTTCGTAAACAAGGTTTATGAAGCATTCTTGTATAGGTCAGAGTCACTGTCCACTTATTCTTCTTCTCTTCTAGAGTGAATGTATATTTGACTATAGCTGGGCAGCTGTTAGTGGACAAAAGAAAGACTGCCATCAATTATTTGCCAAAATTTTCAGTCATTGAAATGAATGTTTTCTACTTCTTGGTGTTAACTACAAATTTCTTCAATCATTCATGTCAAAACAGAAAATCTAGTGGAGAATCTACTGGGAGATTTTGAATATGAAGTTCAAGTTCCATATCTGTTGTATCGGAATGCAGCCCAGGAAGTTAATGGCATTTGGTTTTATAATACACGTGAATGTGAGGAAGTTGCCAACCTCTTTAGCCGGTATTTTTCTACTCCTTGAACATATTTAGGTGGAATTAGATGTCTATTCTTACTTTTAAAATATGTAAACTCCTACTGCATGCTACATGGATACTGCTAGTATGATAATTGAGTAGATTAGATTTTGGTCATGAAGGTTGTAAGTTGCATTGTGACTGCAAATAAATAGAAAAATGACAGACACTAATATGGTAGAGCTAAGAATGCACACCTGGCATAGTGGGTATTAAAATGTAAGAGAGGTTTTTAAAGCTAATAGTGAATGGCATAATTGAAGGAATTCCCTATGAACAACATAATAGAAGAAAATAGTGTTTTCTGGTACATTGCATTAAGTTCAGTCTAAAATCATCATAGTCAAAAAAATAAAAAAATATAAAGTGTCACTCTCTCTCGTGAAGATCAATTTCATCTTACGATTTTATCGAATCTAGCTGTATTTTATAATATACGACCTTGTTAGAGGGACAGAACGGTAGAGGAAATTGGATCTATTATGAGCATATGTGTGTCTGCATGTGAAGTTGGAGATTTTTTAGTATTTGCAATATGGCACGGATACTTGATGGGTGAATTAATGTCTTCTTATTTACAGGATTCTTAATGCATACTCAAAGATTCCCCCCAAGGCAAAGGTATCATCCAGCAAGAGGTAATTTAATGACATTATACCTAACTAATGTGATGTCAGTTGGAAGGTAATTACTTTCTACATATAAAATGCAAACTTGTTTCACATTCAATCTCAGAAGCTGTTTACTACCTCCAGAACACCTCATTCTATGGACTTCCTTTAAACTACATATTTACTAACTTGTTTGCCTTGAAATGTATCTATCACTGAAAGAAGCTCAACTCATTGGTTATCATCATGGAATCAGAAGCAAGTTGCCAAAAATTAAGATGCATATGTGGTTTAAAGAATTGGGAAATGAGAGTCTTATTTTTATTTCAAGTAATATGCCGAATGATGACTCGTTTGTTTCTCTGGACTTGACAATTATTAAACCAATTGCATAATCCGACTTGCTGAAGATTTATCTTAATTGATGCTCAAAGTTTTTTACTTAATGCAATTTTAAAATGTTCAATGTTACCGTCTCTACTTCTATAATGTATTTTCTTAAATTGTGAACTGCTGTAGTGAGTTTGAAGAGCTTGAGGCTGTCCCAAGCATATCTGTCATTGAAGGTCCCTTGGAGCCATCACCAACTGCTTCTGCAGCCACTGATGTTCATGAGGATTCTTCATTTGAGAACTACTTTAATGTAAGTACTCTTGACCTCTTATTCTTGTAATTAAACTGACACTAATTGTAAGTTCTGATACTTGTCAATTTACAGCAATTATGTATTCATTATTGATGTGGGAAACTGTTATCTTGTATCATAGATTATAATGAAATATCCTTATCCAAGTGATGTATCTAAACAAAAGGCTGTCAACTGTGATTAATATAATATAAGCAGTTTGTATAGTTCTATAACCAATAGAAAGGAATGATAGAATGTGATGAAATGAAGTTAAGAAGAACTCAAGATTTTTGGGTCTATTATCAGCATCCTTGTGTTCCCTGTCATATCCGATTATGTATGACCAATTGGAAAACTATAGTTGCTAGCATTTCCGTGTAGCAAGCCTGTCTGCCAATTCATGGTGAGAGAATTTGTAGATGTTCCAAGATATGAGCATAGATGGTGGTTAATGACATTTTTGTTTGGTGTTAATGACATTTTTGTTTGGTTTCATTCTGTGCATATTTGGCCTTTTATGGTCCTAAAAGTGTGTTCTTGGCTGAATTTATCAATATATTGATGCAGATGGCTTTGAATGTTGGAAGTAGTGCACCTAATGTAGCAATTTCAAGACAGCCCTCCGTTCCATTGTCCTCCCACATTCTAGCTGCTGCTTCTACTGCACCTTCAGCACAAGCACCAGCACTTTCTTTGTCACTAAACGCTACAATGGCCGTACACAACAGTCATGATCCAATAACTGGTGGCAATCGGATAACTAATCTTGTGAAACCCTCTACATTTTTTGCTCCCCCATCTTCATCTCCATCCCTGGTACCCCTTGTCTCTTCAACTTTACCTCCTGTTCCTGCTCCTGCTTCTGCTCCTGCTCTTCATCCTCTTTTAAATCTGCAACGTCCATATGGCACTCCAATGCTTCAACCCTTTCCGCCTCCCAACCCACCACCTTCTCTGACTCCTACCACTACTTCTCAACCATTGATTACCAGAGAAAAAGTCCGTGATGCACTTTCAATGCTTGTACAGGTAAGTTGTTCTTCTACTGTTTCTGAGGTGCTATGGTGTTAATGCCTGAAGTGTGAACCTTGCCTTATCTTAGGTATTGATCTTTTGTGGTATCTTTATGATTGACAATATGCTATGTGTTGGATAGTTGCTCTTTTGCTAGGTACATATTCTAATGTTAGGAAATATTATCTTCGTTTTTTCATGTAGTTGCCACATCCTATGTGTCCTAACATGAAATCTTAAGTTGAAGAAGATATAGAACTTGTCATCAATGTGTTACATGTTACGAACCTCATATGGGGATTACTATGTTCCGAAGTATGAGGTACAATCTAGAAAATTTCTCAAGGATGCCTAATCGAGATAGTTGTGGTCCTTTGAACTGTTCTCGTCTACAATTGAGATTTGTACGTTTTTGAAATTGTAATTTAGACATGCAACTTCACTATGCTTATTTCATTCCCCACAACGGATTCTTCATGCATGTTTGTTTTAAATATCTTCTTAATGAACCATTCGCTTCTTTACAAATATCTTTGCACTTAAAAATGCCCTTGCTTCCCTAGCCTAATGTTACAGTTGTAGTTGCATGAATTTTTACGTAATCGTCTGTAGTTCTGCTAGTAGTGCAAATTTGCTTTGTTGCCTAGGTGCTAGGCGCTGTGATCTTTATGCAATTGCTTGGTGTTGATTAGTAATTACCGATGCCGTTTGTACTGACATTGTCATGTCACTCACTGTTCTGATAGGATGACCAATTCGTTGATATGTTTCATCAAGCGCTGCTGAGGTTGCATCATTCATGAGATACTGAAGAGGAATAGTGTTTGCTGGTGTAATGTGGTACAAATTGCTTGTAGTATCAGTTCTTTGTACAGTATATGCTCCTTTAAAATGACAGAATCATAAAATACATATTTTGGGAGCCTGTTAATTTGTTAATAAAGATCCTAGCTAAATTTTTACTTTAATAATAATACATATAAAGGTTTTTAAGATATGATATTCTGCCTAATATGGATATAATATTTTCTAATAAGAATATTTTGAATTTAAAAAGAATCATTGTCTTGCAAAGTTATAATAC
>JANKYE010000008.1:5940878-5956159 GCA_032467995.1 Erythroxylum dillonii | reverse complement strand
AAAGATAAACAAGTTCTATAATCAGGACATAAAGGTCTATAAGTTTCAATTCCCTCCTTTGATAAATTAGGAAAACATACAAGAGAAAAGAAATTTAATTTCTCTTCTATTATTTTCTCCTTTTTTCCCTTAATATTTCCTTTCCTTTCCTTTGTGCAAATAAGGATCCAAGCAAAGGCTAAGTGAAAATGTTAAGCGACCCTAAGATTGGACTTGATCTTGCCCCTTTTCAAAACGGACCAAGGCCTAAATGCCATAGCTAGATTATCCGTATCCGTTGTCTTTAAGCTCTTATCTCGGTATCGCCATCATCTTCGAATGAGGCAAGCCATCACCCATTTTCCAAGCTGAGGAGAGCACGACGAGATCGGCTAGGGTAGCGCGGATAGTCTCAGGCTACAGAGGAAGTGCCAGATTTATCACTGAGGTTTCCAGACATTTTTCATCGCCGAAGAAGGAGTCGAAGTCGCAGCCCAGATAAGATATGGTTTGTTCCTGTTCGAGTCTTATTTCCACCGTCACTTTCTTTATTTTTGTTGTTTTGTTGGCCCTTTATTGTCTGATTGAGTTATTATACGTCGATGTGCATATTATGCCTCATAGAGCTGCCGGAACCTCTTTTTTTTTTTAGTATTAATATATGGATTTTTTCTGGGTTTTTATATGATTTAACTTTGGCTGCCCTTGTCATTTCTATGTTCTAGGTTGTTTTCCCTGACATTTCTGATTCTATATTACTTGCTCTTAGTTTTCCATTGTCATTTTTCATTCTAATCCCCGATTTTTTTTTTTTTTGGGTTTTTGTCCTTGAACCTGTATTGCTCATTTTTAATGTCGTTTTTGTGTCTCTTTCTTTCTCTGATATAGTTTTTATGCCGGCTCAAAATATGTGAGATGGGTTTATGGCCTTAAGCTCTCCTGGTTCTTATTTTCTCGATTATGTCTTGGCATTTCAGTTTTTCCTTTTCGGTCTTTCTATCATGTTTGACATACGTGTGGCTTGGTGATGAAATTGCCAATCTAAAACCATGTTTGAGTATTTGGAAATCAGCTTGTATTATGACATATTGTGTCTTGCGGATCTCATGCCTGAATCCTTGGCTTGTGGTTGCTGAAGATAAAGTTTTAGTTTGTATGTCAATAACTGGTACCCCAATTATGGAACCAGAATAGTGAAGAAGGTGTCCAAACTTTTTGTAGAAGGAAATAGAGCATTAACCTTTAAGCCAGCCGTTTACAAAGATTGGAACTATTTACTCTTTAAGAAAAGTTGCACCCACCCCAAATAGAACTAATCAGTCAGAGAAAAGACAATGACGGAAAGAGGAAGAAAGGAATTTCAGTTTTTAAGGTTGAACATGAACCCAACTTCTGTATAGTTGTACCAGCAACAGAGAAATTGTGTTATGAAAATGAAAGATATATAAACTTGATAATAAATGATGTCCACTTCATAAACTATAGTGTGTCAAATACAAAACTCAAGTGAAACTTCTGCAACAAATTCATCAAAAAAGGGATGGGAAGAAATAAAAACTTTTAACTTCTGCAATAAATTCACACAAAAATGGTTGGAAGAAATAAGAATTTTACAAGTAACAGTAGAAAGAAAAACATTACAAGTATATTCCCACGGGTGCACATTACAAGATAACGAACCTTGTGTTCATTTGCAAAGCAAAGCCAATGAATCCTCTCTCGGCTTTGTACAGTCATTCTTTCCCCTTTTCCCTCATATTAAGTTTTTATTGTGGGCTGCCATAGACCAAGGGGTTTGGTGCATTGTTACAAAGAAAGTTGGCCCAAATTGAGTTATTCACTTTTCTTGATGCAAAAAGAAAAATTTTGAAGTCTTTTTATTATTGTTCGGGTGATTCAAGTCTTTATTCTAACAAGTGAAGCTTTGACTTTGATTGGTCCTGGTTCATCCTATCACCATCTCTCACAAAGATTTTGTTGGACTAATGGTTCCTCCTTCTCAGTTGAACTATGCCAAGGTGACTTCATGGGGTTGGTTCCTTATCGTCGCTTGGTCAGTTTCTTTTATTGGCTTAGTTTTTGCTGCAATCGTATCAAAGCTTCTCCCATCTTCTGATAACCCTGTCATCGCTGCTTTTCAAAATGATAGGTACTAAACTTGCCACTTGAAGTTCGGTTTGTTTTACCTGTATTATGCAATCATTTTACCTGAATCTGACTAGATATTGTTAGCTGATAGGATCAAGATCATTGTTTTCATTGGAAAACCTGTTACTTTGTCATGGGAGTTGATATGTTGAATTAGGTGATTGGCAAGATCTTCTATTATTAGGGCTTTAGTATAATATACACAAATTTGGACTTAAGGTTTTTTTTATAAAAATAAATCAATAATGTTTGTTCATTTATCTGATCATCATCCTATGAATAAATCATAACTTTTGGACATCCTTTAAAGTCAAACTATTTGGGCGTAGAAGTAATTAATCCCTTGATGCATTGCCCATTTATCTGATCATTATCCATTAAGAATGGAGTTACATAGGTTTGAAAACATCTCTTCTGATTTTTGGTCTAGTTTTCCTGATCTGGCTTCCTCTCTGTATCAGGTATTATTGCTTTTTAGTGCCCTTGACGCTTCCCATCATGGTCATTGCTGTGTATTTCCATTGGCTTAGCATGAAGCTGTTCAAGCATGCTTGATGTGATACCTCCAAATCAATCACGTCGTGCCAAAAGCTTCAGTTGTTAGAATAAAGGGGAACAGATCCTCTGCTCCAGTTATGGTATTCCTATCATGTTCCATTAAATCTCATCTATACATTTGTGTGGACCTCACATAAATGTGTGGATGAGATTTAATGGAACATGGTCGGAAGACCGTAACCGGAACAAAGGATTTCATGTGGAATAAAAACTCAAGTCACTCGGAAAATAATAAAAGATTTCAAATTTCCCTTTCTGCATCGAGAAGAGTGTGTAAATCAAGTTTGGGCCAACTTTATTTACCTAACCTCATGGTCTATGGCAGCCTATAAAAGAAACTAATATGTGGAAAAAGGGGATAATGACTGTAGAAAGCCGAGATGTCTTTGCAAATGAACACATGGTTCATTGTCTTTTTGTATGCACTTGTTAATAGTTTTAGTTATTGCTTCACTTATATAGAGTATATACATGTAATGCATTTCTTTCTACTATTCCTTGTGAAGTTTTTGTTTCCTCCCATCATTTTTGTTATGTGAATTTATTGTGAGGATTTCACTTGAGTTTTGTATTTGATACACTATAGTATATCAAGCGCGCATCCTTAGTTGTAAAGTTTATTAATCTTTTATTTTCAGAACACTTTTTCTCTGTTGCTGGTACAAATATACAAAATCGAGTTCATGTTCAGTCTTAAAATGTGAAATTGCTTTCTTCATTTCTCTGTCCTTCTGTTTTCTCTAATTGCTTAGTTCTGTTTGGGGTGGGTGCAGTTTTTCTTAGAGTAAATATGTCCATCTTCTGTAAACATCATGCTTTAAAGGTTGGTGCTTTATTTCCTTCTAACAAATAAAGTTGGACGCCTTTTTCACTATTCTGGTTCTAATTTCCAATTATTATGTACGTGTCAGCAGTTCTGTATTTTGTATACTTTCATCACTGAACCAATTGCTCCCCTTTAATTAATTTTGGACATCTACTCATATGTTTCCAAAAAATGTCCCTTAAAAATCTATATATAAGATGCAGCTAGAATTTTCACTTCTGATGTGAATTTGATATCAGTAATGGCAAACTCTTCAATTCAATCCGGTGTATTGGTGACTTTAGAAGACCTGCATCCATCATCTTCTTTTCTCCGGCAAGGAGCCTCACTTAGAGTCACTGGAAAGTAAGGCTTTTGGCCTCTGCCCTTCAAAGCTAGTATTCTTATTTGGTTCATATGTATATCTGTGGCTGCCGTGTCTTTTGTTTCTAAGGATGTCAATAACATGATCTGGTTTCTCATTGAGCTTTTATTTGCAGCATGAAGGTCTTTCAACGTTCTTTCCTTTTCCTTTTGAAAAGAGAAGATTAGACATTTGCATTTATGTCAAGTAATCCAGCAAAGCTGTATGATAACAATCAAATCCCACAAAAAGTATATTTGTCTACTAGTTTGTAGCTCATTTCAAGGAGGTGTGTTAACTTTGGCACTGAGCTGAGCTTGAGAATAAAATGTTATGCTGAAGTTGAAGTGAAACAGCAATGGTTTTAGTTCTTTTATCTATTTGGGAAAGACAATGTTTTAGAGCCTATATAGGTGTGCCAAGAAGAACCCGGGTTATTGAGTGATAGTAGTACAAATTAGAGAAAGAGAAGAGGGTAGGAAAATAGAACTAGACTTGGAAGAATGGTGTTAGAGAAGGTTAGATATTAGAAGGGATTCAAGAAGGATTAAGAAGAAAAATTCAAATACTTCGAAACTGTCCTTTAAAAGATGTTTTCCCTTTATTTACCAATTCACTATCCAACTAAAAACATGTCAGATGTATACAACTGCTAACTGAATACAGAAAGTTACCTAACAATCCAACTGATTAACTATTTGTATACGCTACATTATGTTTGCATTCCTTAGAAGGTGGTTCTTTTTCAGTGTCCCTATTAGTTGATAAAGTGGAATTTCGTACGAATGCATGTATTGGTTGGTAATTTGTTGTATTTTTATCTCCTTAGAAGAAGTTGGTAAAACTGATGCTATGTGGTTAACATGTTTCTTATGACGATATCACTATTTCTTTTTGGTATAAAACACTGGTGATGAAGCATGGAGTGTTGTATTTGTAGTGTTTCAGCCAGGTATCTTGAAAATGGTATTATGGCACGTTACATCACCTTGTTTTGTGGAATATTTACTCTTTTTAGAGTGTGTGCTGGAACAGAGAAAAGAAACTGTATAATCAAAACCATCCTTAGGCTTGTGCCTCCACTTTCAAAGGAAAAGAAAAAAGAAAAGGACTCGTTTGTCTTGAGACCATAGGCCAAACAAATCTGGAGTGTGGCTTAATATACAATGCTATCCTGCTCTTATTACCTTAGATTTATTGTCACTATTTTGTCATAGAACTCTTTAGCTAGATGTTGGATTTCAAAGAGGATGCAGTTTGTGGTTTTCTTCTTATAAGTGGAGACTTTCTTCGACTTGTCATTGTCTTGTAATGTAGCATTTTGACATGAGAAAATAGTTACTTATAAGAAAACAATCTTACTCTTGCATATATTTGGGTTTGTGATATGAGCAGTAAGAAAACCTAGCTAATGAATAGGACATTTTCACCACCGACTGCCTATTTAAATATATGCTATTTCCTTTTTTGATCTCAGGTTGCTATCTTTTATACAAATGTGTTCTGTTGTTTCCCCAGGCTACAGGAGTATACTGTGGAGACGGCCATAGCTGTCATTTGTCATGGAAATGCCTCCCTAAAAATTGACACTCAACACCTCAGAGACCTTAGCTTTAGAATTGGCTCTATCTACCAATTTATTGGTGAACTTCTTATTCAACCTGACAGCGAGGTGAGGGTTCCATACAATTCCTGCTAAGAATTGCTGTTTTCCACAATCTTAAGCTATTTCAAACATTCAATTACAAATTGTTCTACTTCAGCCAGTCTTGCAGGCACGAGTAGGTAGGAATGTGGACGGCATTGACCTTAACCTCTATCAGCATTCCATACAACTGTTGAGGCAGTTCCAAGCTGATCATATGAAAAATGTAGCCACTTAAGCTAGCTCTGAACTTGAGATGATACAAGATTTGGTTCCTATGTTGCTCTTGTCTCGATGCTCCACTAGATTACGAAATTTCTTGTACTGCGGCGCCTAGGATATTGATTCGAATATATTTGTACGATGTGGATGTATTATTGTAAATGGGGGTTATTCATGCTTTTCCTCTGTTGATTCTTTCTGGGAGAGTGATTGTCATGTTTATAGTAATTAGTAAAAGGAAGCGGTAAAGCAAGGTTAATTTTTAAAGGGGTAAATAAAAATTGACCGATTCATGTTCTAATTAACAATGTCTATTAAACTGTATATGCGGTTCTCCTTTTATATTACCTTTCAAACATTAAAGCTCTAATAACTGGGCTGAATGGCAATGGGTCGTTACTCCTTGGCTCTTCTGTTGACTAGTGACATGGAATTCTACCAAATTTGTACATTGTCTTAAATTGTGTTGTGGTTTTAGATTGTTCTTAACCAAGATAAGAGACCACAACTTCTGGAGCTCTTGACAGCTTTTTGACCCTAAGATTGATTATACTACCACTGACCGCAGCAATTTCCCCATCTATCCCAAACGTCATTGTTGACTTCAGATGCTGAAAAGTTATAACACGTAAAATAACTTACTGACATAATTACCATATTTAAAGAAGTGATCTGATTCCAACAGGTTACTGCTGTGGGCATGCACCAATATTGGCTTTTATTCAAAGATATGTACCAGCTTTGATACGTTTGATCCTTCACTAATAAGATGTTTATCAACTTGCTAGTGTCCTTGTAGATATTGAATTTGCATATCAGGGGTCAATAAAAATTTGCTGTTGACAAATCCCTTTAACTTAAGAACCAGAAAGTTTGGGTCTCTTAAAGGCAGCTTGAGGAAGTGAAAGATACGGAACATGCAAAAGGATTCTAAAGAAAACAGAAAGGAATTGACCTGACAAGAAACATCTAAAATCATGTACCGCCGATTATCTGACAACTTTTTAACTTTCATGATGGGGTGAATATTACTTAGTTCTGAAACCCACTGACAATAAATTAGCATACAGAATTTCATTCCACGAGTCCGGTATTCCAGGTAGACACCAGTGGCTGCAGTCCTGAGGAGGAGTTGGAATCCCTAGCTCACGATGGAGTGAAGGGTGGCCATCATATCTGAACTGAGTCATAGGTGTAATGTTTAAGAAGTGAAGTCTCCTGTTTCCATTGTTCATTTGTTTGATAACACGAGAGACATATTGATTGTAAATTGGCTCAGATTCGAGCTGACTATAGTCTGTCTCTGGTTGTGTATCTATATCACATTGACCACCATTATTCCATGTCCCATTCCTGTAAGTTACACGTTCAACTTTTCATATTAAGATGCAGTCCCAAAATTAAGTGTATATTGTGATCTTATTTATACGATTCCGTATTCTCTTTCTTTTTTAAAACAACTCGATTTTGCTCAAACTACTTGCCTGTAATGTACTGGGGAGTAGCTACGAAAGAAGATATGAGTCCTATTAGAGCTTAATCTCTCTAGTGCCCATGACTTCCATGTCTGCAGAGATCTTTCAAAAGCTTCTATTGATCTCATGGACATATTGACCTTCCCTCCCTCCTCAAAATAGCACCCCCTGGATACGTACGAAACAAAGTTATCTATCTGGAATGAAGCTTAGTAGTTGTATTTAGTAGAAAGGCCAAGGTGAGATATGCAACACTATATAACATCAGACTTGGCAGGGCAAAAGAAAGGTTCGGCACATACATCTTCACAGTTTTATCTTCATTCCACCAATGTCCGGAATTGAAAATCATAACATCAGCACCTACCCACTTCCTGGAAAAACGGTGGAGTCGGTCGACCTTGACGGTGGTTTTGATGTCAGTGGACGTACTCTGGACTGGGGGGCCACTGGGCGCTAGAAAAGGTGTCCTGTAGTATTCGACAGTAAGATTGTAATCACTGAAAAGCATGGAAAGAAAGCCCTTGTGTTTAGAAATGGGCTTCCCATTTTTTTCATAAATTGTTGAAATGTTGGAAACTCCTTGCGCAAGCATGCATAGCAATGACTCCCACTGGTTTCTTCCAATGGAGTCTCCTGCAAATACTACCCTACCGTTCCTGCTCCTCTCTAGAAAATCTATTGCATTAAACCTGCGAATAGGCAAGAGGAGCAAATATGACGACTTTTCAATTGAAAATTAAGAAGAAAACAACAAATTGACTGTTATTTAATACATCAAAATTTTTTTAAAATCTTCCATCACAATTAAGATTTTTTTTTTCATGTGTCCAATCTATTTTTAGCCCAATTAGTGCAGTTTACATATCTAAAGAATAAACCATTAATCTAAATTATATAGATATGATATTTTCAATTTAAAATTAACTCCAGTATTATTTTAAGTATACTTGAAATATAAATAATTATATGTAATGTGTAGAATTTTTCTCTTATAATTTAGTCTTCAACTAACACACAATACCACACCAACTTGGACAATGTAATTGCCCATCAACTTCTCACACACTCACTTACACTTGGAGATAATTCACACTCACAGGAACGTCTAGAGAATATAACTAGAGATTTGATTCACATATATGCATGATAATTAAAAAAAACGACTAATTTTTTTTAAAATAAAAACGATGAAGAATTGAAGTATAATCCAAATATTTTCGTCATGCTAGAGATCAATGGTTTTTAATTCTAGCAAACGACTAAGAGTGTTGTCTAAGAGGACACAGCTCAAATTTCCAGGTCTTCAATCTGTAAATGAAGCACAAAAAATTAGCTTCTGGACTTATAGAAAGCCCTACGTTTTTGTTGGTGTCTTCGAGGAGACTTTATTTTATTAGCATATGAATATCATGACCTGATTCTATGTTCAGCTATTATGCAATTCTATGCGTTATTCCCTTTAGTTATTGAATTCTAATGAACTTGCATGCCTTAAAACTGGCATGCAAGAATATGGATATTCATATTCTCAAAATAACTGACAGCTTATCTGTTTTTACATGCACCTTGGTATATTGCAGCTTTCAGGTTGCCATCGCCAATTCAGGTATTCTACATCTTTTCTTCCGTTCTCACGACAGCGAAAACCCGGATCAAGAAACCGGCAGTTCTCTGTGTAGAATTTATCCTTGTAAGTTTCGTCTCGAACCCATTTCCCATAATAATAGTCGCATTCTTGAGTTTCTGAAGAAGAGGTTTTGTCAATGAAACCAAAACTAAAGAGCGAATCAGCCTCAAGAGAGCCTCTAAGATCCAAGTAGATGATAGACGAGATCAAGAAGACCAGTAAAAAGATGGCATATGCGAGCCCTCTGTTGACTATGTTGGGGTAATCAAGTTCATGGTGCTTGCGGTGTTTTGGGAGGTGTTGGTGATCCATAAGAAGAGGGAAAATTATTTACATTAAAGGTAGATGGAAGGAGGCCAAGGGCTTTTCTGTTGACTATTATTTGCCTAAAATTTAAGGCTGAAATTTACTAGATTTTTTGTTTGGAACAATAATGGAAAAAGGAAAGACAGATCTTGTTCTGTATTTGATGATAATTAGTAGATCGATTTTTATCGTGAAATGGATAGACTTCGAAATCTATTGAAGTACGTTTGCACGTTTCCTAGGTAACATGCATGTCCACAGCCGCCGCTGCTTCATGTTCAAAATAAGTTGCCTTCGTATTTAACCTAATATTGGATTGATTCTATTCCCTAAATTTGGAAATGAAGAAAGGTGGACGAATCTAAGAATAGAATGGTTCTTTAATCTATATTTTCTGCTTGTTTTTTGTGATTTTGACCATTGAGAGACGGCGGATTTCAGGTTGACGGAATTATTTTATCAATTCCAAGTTGTAGAGAGGTACTAACTATTATAAACCAATGTTACAAAAGCTAATGTGGGGGGATACTTCTCGTGAAAACCTTCATTTTATGTGACAAACTAACATAAAATGAAGCAAAATATTTACAACAAAGCAAAATATTTACAAAATTAAAATAAAATGCAAATACTTACAAGTCTATCTGTATGCTCCTGGTGGGTTATTGATCCTCCTATATGCACGGGAAGACTTTCTTGACCTGGGCCTTCATGTCTGTTGGCTGAGTTACGTCCTGAGATGGACATTGCCGCAGATGATGTCCAATACTCTAGCCAATGACTCCAAGTTTCCTCCGAAAAAAATGGGGACGTGCACCAGCCTTGTGTATCGCGTTAATGAAGTCACAATATCGTGTACGAGCTCGTCTCTCCCATATTTTATATATGCTCCCATCCAAAGAAGAGTGCCAGAAAAATTCTTTCTGATTGAAGAATAAAACATAAACAATGTTATTTACCTCTCAAATATATATAAATCGTTGGACTATATATATAAATATAAAAAGGAATAAAATATTGATTGTACCTCGAACTCCTGGAAGTAAAATTGTTTCGTTGCAGCAGTTATATTATTCCATGTATATCCCTCGGGTTCAATCCTTTTCTTAAAGGTGGAAGTCATATGTCTGGAAGTCATTCCAGACGGAATGAACCTAAAACAAGAGGTAATTGTAGTCTACAAATGAACCGAAGAACCTAAGGCTGCATCAACAGCAAATAGTTATTAATGTTATCGCACTTACTGGTCATTGATAACGGTTATAAACTTTCGCTCATTATATCCTATAGATCCAGACTGGCGAGCCTCTCCTCCATCCCTTAAATAGGTATTGGATGATATGTGAGGGGATGGTGTTGAATGAGGAGCAGGAGGTGATGACTCCTCTGAAACTGGAGGACGTGTAGGAGGAGGAGGTGAGTCAGTGCGAGCAGCAGATTGTGATGATCCACCCTCACACAGCTGTCCGCTGAACATCCCTCTAAACCTCGGCCGCATAACCTCACGCGCTCTCTTTGGTCCCATATTGTAACCTGAAATTCAATGTTGATCGAATTTTGTACAAATATAACAATTTCCAAGCAATCGTATACACAATAAGTTTATATATAAGGCAATGACGTTGAAGGTCAACAAACAATTTAACAACAACAAATCAGCTTCAACAATTATATAATTATGAATTTGTTTAACAAATTCAGACAGATACAACAAGAAACAACTTTTAAGCTTAGCCTAATAATGTCATGCATGATAAATTGATTTTGTTTCATTCCATGTGACATGGGAGTCGGTAAAAGTAAATGAGTCCCCGATGTCTGGATTTCTTAGAAGGGTTATGGCATGTTCAAATGAAGCTTTGGAAACAGTCAGACTTCTTTCATCAGGTGAAGGTCGTGGAAGACCTTCTTTCAACAACGTGTTGGTTATAGCCATACTTGCAGAGGAAGTAGTTAATGTGTCGTCGCTCTTCGTGTGGAAGACGAATTGTGCAGATGAACCACTAGAATGGGGTATAGTTTCACTGAAACCTGGCAAGAACAATTACTAACTGTTTGTACTCCGTACTGTTACACAACTGTTAAACAAAGACAAACTAGAGATGATTACATACGTGATAGTTCAGACCCTGAATGAGGAATTGATGAATCTTCCACAAGAACCGATTTCCCAAACTGATTATATGCTGTTGTGTCATTGCTCGGACCTTTATTCGCAGACATTTCTTCTTTGAGAGTACAGGAAGCTTAGAGCAACATCAAGCATAGACCATCAAATTATTATAATGTATAATAACTATAACTACGGAAATGAGATGCATAGAATAAGGACAAAGACGTAATAATCATACTAAACACCTTGATGTAGAAGATCGGTCATGGAAGGCATACGAGTCTGCGTGTATGAAGCAGCGATGTTTTCTGCAAGGGTGATTCCATTTTGCCACATTCCTCCCAATGGTAAGAATTATTACCGTCGGGAACCATTCTCCACTTTGACATTCCTTGAATAAGAATTTTAACGATTAAAGGATTAATGTATTCGGTACATAAAATAGTCTATTACAAACATAAATTAATTGCTATTAGAACTTAATTGTAAATTACAATCTTCTTCCTCATGGAGGCAAAAGAAT
This sequence comes from Erythroxylum dillonii, assembly GCA_032467995.1. Taxonomy (NCBI): domain Eukaryota; kingdom Viridiplantae; phylum Streptophyta; class Magnoliopsida; order Malpighiales; family Erythroxylaceae; genus Erythroxylum; species Erythroxylum dillonii. Next base: position 5,944,391 of record JANKYE010000008.1, on the reverse strand, counting down.
CAAACTCCTCCTCAGATTCAAATCTATGAGCCTCGTCAGACTCTGCAGATGAAATGTCAACACAAGCGTAAGATGGATCATTCAAAGGTTCATTATCGTCATACACGACAGTTGTATTAATAAAAACCATATCTTCCTGAAATGTTTCACTTTCAGCTCGCTGCTCTCCGGTCATATGTGCTTCAAACACTCCTCTAGGCTTAACTTTGCAAACCACCAACCAATCCGTCTTATCTCTTCGTACGTTTGGAAAAGGGACATAACACACTTGTTTTGCTTGCATAGCCAAGATGAAAGGTTCAAATTGTCTTAATCTTCTGCGGTAATTGACTTCAACTATATTGTATCGGCTGTGCACTTTCGTTCCTACATTTGGTGTCGGGTCATACCAGTCACATTTAAATATCACACATCTCTTAATTAGCAAAGTAGGGTACTCAACTTCAAGTATTTCAATTATTTTCCCATAATAGTCCATCAATTCTTCTTGTATCGAAACACCACTGTTTATTTTTGACATGCTATGTCCATGAGATTGTGTATGGTATTTGAATCCATTCACGAAATATACCGAATACAATTTCACAGTGCGCAGCAGTCCCTTTGCAACATCACCAATGATCTTGTTCTCTATTGGATTGTCGACAACCTACATATAATTAAGTAGCATTGGCAAGAGTACTATGTCATTAGAACATGTAAACATGGATTTGAACTACAAGAATATTTGGAAAAGTGAAACCTTACATATTGCTGGAACCATTGAGGAAAGTGTTTTCCCACTTCTTTATTCATATCATCACGTGTGATACCCAGCATTATCTTCTGTAACAATGCCTCGTATAATCTGAACACGTTATAACATTTGTCAGTAAAGAACAACACACAACATGAAATGAGGAACTCGTTTGTTCAACTTACTGGATGAATGGAAGAATCTCCTGACAGTTCAATAAAATGTATCCATGTGCAGCCTCAAGTTCTTCCGCTGTTAACATTCTCCTTATTGCACGTCCATATGTTTGTCTAGGATATGTAAAAATTGACAAGTTTCCATCCGCACCACTTGTTCCTCCACCGTCGTCATTACGAGGGACTTTTCTTGCTCTTGTGTGAACATGAGGCTCAAAATAATGTCCACAGAACGTACTAGCCTCCTCAACTAAATAAGCATTACATATGGAGCCTTCAACTCTGGCTTTGTTCTTGACATTTTTTTTCAAATGATGTAAATATCTATATGACAGAAATAGGTTATTACAATGTTAAGTAGAAGAAGCATGTAAAAAAGGGTACAAATGTTTTTTGTTGGGGAGTTACCTCTCAAATGGATACATCCATCGATATTGAATTGGACCGGCTAGTTTTGCTTCGTGTGGTAAATGCATCGGTAGATGCTCTATACAATCAAAGAAGCTTGGAGGAAAAATCCCTTCTAACTTACATAAAATTACTGGAATTTCATTCTCTAATTTTTCCATTTCATCCAACTTCAATTCAGATGATGTTAAGCTTTTGAAATACAAGCTTAACTCTATTATAGCTTCCCATACCTTAGAAGGTAGCAACTCCCGAAATGCAATTGGGAGGAGCCTTTGCATAAATACATGACAATCATGAGTTTTCATCCCAAATAATTTGTACTTCCTGAGATCTACACACCTAGACAGGTTTAACACATAACCATCTGCAAATTTTAGACTTTTCAACCATTCACACAGAAACTCCTTTTGTTTCTTGTCCAAAGTGTAACATGCTTTCGGATATTTACCGGTCCAAAGATCTTTATGTAACTCATGTCTTCTACAAAAAAGTTTCAAATCAGCTTTAGACTTTGCATTGTCTTTTGTCCTCCCGTCAATGTTCAGAATGGTATTGAACAAGTTGTCAAAAATGTTTTTCTCAATATACATCACATCTAGATTATGACGTATCAAATTCGTTTTCCAATATGGCAAATCCCAAAAGATGCTTCGTTTTCTCCAACCAAAGTTTTGACTTATGCTTGTGTTCACTTCATCGGCTTCAAGTTCAGTCACTTTCAGCAAGCCTAATTCCTCTATCTCTTGCAAAATCTCCTCACCACTTTTTTGAGGAGGAGGAGGAGTGCTGACCATCCTATTTTTAATGAACTTATATTTGTTGCGCCTAAACGAATGATTAGTTGGAAGAAACTTTTTGTGTGTGTCAAACCAACTTATTTTGCCTCCGTTTGGCAGATAAAACGCATATGAGTCATTGCCACAATGAGGACAAGCCAATTTCCCCGTTGTGCTCCAACCAGATAACATGGACAAAGCCAGGAAGTCACTAATGGTCCACATCAAAGCTGTGCACAAAACAAAATTTTGTTTAAGAGATACATCATATGTTTGCACACCATTTTCCCAAAGCTGCCGCAATTCTGATATCAATGGTTATAGGAAAACATCAATTTTTTGCTTCGGATTTGTTGGTCCTGGCACAATAACTGTCAAAAACATATAAGCCTCTTTCATACACATCCAAGGAGGCAAATTATAAGGAGTCATGATAATTGGCCATGAAGAATATTGCTGGCCAGATTGACCAAAAGGTTGGAACCCATCCGTCGACAATCCCAACCGCACATTCTGACTTTCCACTGCAAAATCAATGTGGGTGTCATTGAAATGTTGCCATGCCAGTGCATCTGTGGGATGACGCATAACTCAATCTTCTTGTTCGTGTTCAGCATGTCATCTCATGTGCGATACAGTAACATTAGAAGCATAAAATCTCTGCAGTCTCGGAGTTAGCGGGAAATAATACATTCGTTGCCATGGTACTAATTTATGTCTCATTTCACTCTTTCTTGGCTTAAACCTAGATTGACCATAAAATTTGCACTCTTCCAAGTGCACATCATCTCCCCAATACAACATACATCCCAACCGACAACAATTAATTTTTTCCACAGGCAAACCAAGACCCCTAATAATTTTCTTCATATTGTAAAAGCTGTCAACCATTGTATGATTCGCAGGCAACGATTCATTATACCACTCAATAATTTTATCAAAACTCCGATCGAAAATTTGCCCTTCACTCTTTATGTTCAAAATTTGGTCAATTGAAGACAACTGTGTCATTGTCTCACAATTTGGCCACAATTCTCGGTCAGCAGAATGCAATAATTCAAAAAAAATCCTTTGCTTATGGATTAGGTTCTTCTTCTGTACCATTTTCCCTATTTGTCTTAAAGGTATAACCGGCCCCTTCATAAACCATTTGCAAGAACGCGTTGTTAGTGCCATCTGCAAGATTGCTTCTCAATCCAATGTCCCCGATGTCATTTAAGTTGAAAGACGATTGGGTTTCATTCCCTCTAGAGGTGCTAGAAATCGCTGGTTCCCCATGTCGTGTCCACTCAAAATAATTGGGGACGAACCCTTTCCTCAGCAAATGCATATTTTTTTAAGAATTGTTATGATAAAAGCATGTTTGAAATGGTTTTCTTGCTTATTACCGAGTATAAATGTGTTACCCACGAGC
>JANKYE010000008.1:5898359-5910281 GCA_032467995.1 Erythroxylum dillonii | reverse complement strand
TGATTCTGAAAGTGATTTGGGCAGTGAAGAAGAATTAGCAAACAATGCTGCATTGGTTGCATTACACAGCAAAAGTCTAGTTACTTATCTAACAGTAAATGAGAAGGAAGTAACTGGCAGTAGAAGAGGAAGAAAATTTGAAAATTTTGAAATCAGTTCATCTCGGGATTCAACATCAGACTATGACAGTGACAGAAGTGGCTTTGATAATAAAGTTGGGGATACCTATGAGAATTATAAGGCTTTGTATGAGAATTGGATGAAAATGCATGAGAATCTTCGTCTGAAAAACATCATACAAGATTTAAAAAAGAAGCTGGCATTGACTTTAGATGAACTTGGTGACGCGAGAAAGAAATTAATAAGTGCTGAGAAGGGATTGAGGATGTTGAATGGAGGCACGAAAAAGCTGAATAAGATGATTGAAACTGATAAGGCTAAAGGAAACTTCGAAGGCATTGGATACAAAGGAGAGTCTTCAAATGTTAATCAAGGAAACTCTGACATATTCATATCAGCACAAGAGATAGAAGGACCAAAAAAGAGTAGAAGATTCATATCCACATGTCATTTTTGTGGGTTGGTTGGTCACATAAGGCCAAGATGTTATCAGTTATTACAAATGATGTTTCAAAGGGGTCAAAACCAAAAACTAGTCAGTCTTCATTAAATTTCCAGCAGCATCCCATGGTATCGAAACAAGCTTGGCTTAGAAAGGGTCAAGTACAAGCACAAAAACATTGTGAAGGAAAAACAAGAAAATGCCCAGATTTGTAGTTAATTACTGCAGATGAAGTAACTGCAGAAAGTGGCTTACAGTTAGTTACTGCTGAGGAAGTAACTACAGAAATTGAAGAACTTTCAGTTACTTCGGATGATAAACCAACCAAAACAATGGAAGCTGATTTGAACCGAGGTTCTTCATCTCGAATCCAAAGAAATCATCCAGCAGAAAAAGATTTTGGAGATGTGAGCGAAGGAAGAAAAACAAGAGAAAGAAAAACGATTGATTACCGAGAATTTGAAGGCTACTTGTATGACACTTCTTCATTCGAGTCAAAGAGTAAGTCCAGGTTTGAGATTCTTCGAGGGGCATAGGGACGGTGTGCTTTAGATTTTTGAAGTATTTTTTATGTTAAAAAACAAAATAAGAAAACAAAAAAAGGACAATTTTTTTTAGTTTTATGTTGCTATTAATGTCTCATCTTTTGGTAGTTTGCTTAGTAACTTCTATTTGGCTCTATCGAAGACTCTTCAGCTCTCTCATCAATATGGATCTCTCTCGGGTATCTCTCTTTCTTTCGGGCATATCTCTCAGTGTTTTGAATGGTGGTAAATTGTCATATTAACGTGCTTATGATTCTTTCGCTGCATCTATAGTTGATTATTATGATTATGCATTTTGATACTGTTTTGTCTCAAGAGGGAGACATCAGGTTGTTTACGGTGAATGTTCCATTCAGGGGGAGATTTCAAGGTATATATGTGACTGTTTGTCTTGCTTTTTGGCATCTTTTTGTCTCAAGGGGGAGAAATTTGGATGATTGGATAATTGTCATATTTTTTGGAGCTTGATATTAGATTAAGGGGTAGTATTTGTCATATGATTTGTGTATTTGATGGTTATATGTCCAATTATGTTATTTAGGAGGAGTTTCATACTTGTGACAAAAATGTCAAAAAGGAGGAGATTGTTAGAATATATTTTATATATTCTTTGTTTGATTTTGACATTTTAAATTGGACATATAAAAGGTGGATTTTGTGTTTTATTAGAAGTCCAAACAACTAATGGGATATGGACATATAAGAGGTGGATTTTGTGTTCTATTAGAAGTCCAAATAGCTAATGGGATATGTATCTGCATGGATTTATTTTATTAGAAGTCCAATTAGCTAATGGGATATGGTATCTGCATGGATTCTTTTTGGTGCCAACTTATTTGATTTAGAAAAGGAGTCTAACATGGCACGTAATAAAAGAAAACCTAGAGGTGAGTTTGCGGCAACAAATGAATTGTGGATTGTTTGTTGAAGTTGTGTTGGTCACTTGTCTATGAAAGAAAAGATTGGCTGGCTGTGTATTGTGATTTTGGGTTGTGTATTATCTCACGCACATCAAGTGTGAAGCAGTGTGCGTGTGTCTTTTGAAGGGACTGGTTTTATGTGTCTATGAATAAAAATCCTGTTTGCTGCATATGTTAATTAACACAGCTGATTAACGTGTTCTGGTGTATATGGATCATTGATGAAGTAGAGTTCACGTGAGGATTAAAAGAACATTGGTTGTGGATTAAAAGAAGATTGGTTGGCTGTGTATTGTGATTTTGGGTTGCGTATTATCTCACGCACATCAAGTGTGAAGCAGTGTGCGTGTGTCTTTTGAAGGGACTGGTTTTATGTGTTTATGAATAAAAATCCTGTTTGCTGCATATGTTAATTAACACAACTGATTAACGTGTTCTGGTGTATAAGCCACGGTGAAGTTGTGTTGTGAGCAAAGTGAATATTATATGCAGTGAAGAACGAATTAGCCATGGATAAGATTTTCAACTAGGTTATTTTAAGAAGATAAATCCATAGGAAAGTTTTCCTTGTCTCAAGTATTTTTTTGTTTTTTAATTTTCAGTTGATTAAATACTTGATTTATTTTTATCTATTATTATTTTGAGTGAAAGTAGTTAGACAAATCCTTTGACGAAGTTAGTACGAGGTGGTCGTACTATTGGGTTAATTGAAAAAATCCTCTGTTGAGGTTAACACGAGTCAATCGTGTTATTGGGTGTGAAATTCTTTCACGAGAAGTGAGGTTGAGAGATAGTGTCAAGGGTTGAGTGGTGTCGGCTCAGTAAAGCCTTAACTAAATCTATTGTATTTTCGTGAAATTTATTAAGCTGGGTGAGGATCCCGCAGACGTAGGCAGAATGTGCCAAACTACGTTATCAAATTTATGATATTTTTATTATTTCGGTTTAGCTTGTTTTATATTTTATTGATACCAAATAAATTTACGGACTGTTTGCGAAATAATTACAGTTTTATAAAAAATCATTGTCAATATCCACAATTTTCATAGGCTAGTTAGTTTCCACGTGGAGTTTAATCTGGTTTTGAGCAAATTGTAAGCCAATTTTCTTCCTAGTAATTTTAGCGCAGTTGCCTTCTCCCATTGTTTATCAAGTCGTCCCTGGAAGGTGTTTGACAGTTAAATACCCATACCAAATTCGCCTTGAAGCATTGTGATATCCCCTTCTGTAATTTCGATCAGATCTTCGTCAGGTCATTTTAATTCTTTTTCTCCTTTGTCAGCGTCGGGACGACGTCTGACTGCTACGCAATAGCTGTGCTGAATGTTTGGTGGAATCGGCGCTTGAGGAGGAAAATCTTCTTCACGTTCACGTATGCGAACCTTTTTGGCAGTATGACCTGTGTATCCAGCGGTGATTGTATTCCTTAAATTCTCAGGTTGTTTTTGTGTGTTTGGATTCCATGACGTTTCTGCACAGCTTTTTGCAGAGTACAATATCTTACTCTCTTCGTACTTTAGAAAGGCTGTATCTTTCTTCTTTAGTTCTGATAAGAATATTATACAATATTCATAAACTGAAAATCACATGCAAGTAACAAAAACAAAACAAATTCCTTTCCAAGAAAATCTTTACTATCAAAGTAGCCTCATCAGGCCGGCTTCCAAAGCTCCACTTCTAAACTATAAACTTGTCATCCTGCAGCTCCATATTTCTTCTAGCAACTAAACTGTTCAAGAAACTATCCTCCCATCAACCTCTCTGCTAATCTATGGATTGCTCTGAGTAAACCCTTTCCACCTGTTGCATCCATCAATACCTCGTACAAATCCCTAGCTCTACAATTAAACTTCTCCATACCTAATAGTTTAAAACCCCTTGTTCATCTCTCTTTTCTCCACTTTCATCTTTCTCTTTCGCTCTTTCCCTTTCACATTTCCCAATTCAAATCATTCCTTCAGTTTCAAATCTTCCCATTTTCAGCCGCACTGACTACGACCAACATGTGCGAGATAAGGACTTGGGGCTTAGTTTACCAAGCAAAGATTAGATTTTTAGTCCATTGTGAGTAAGGCAGAGCGGTTTGTATTGTTGTTCCAGGTGGTCAGTGGATTCGCCGCAATATGCAGAGTTCTTAAACGGAGGGAAGGGGAATCAACAAATTCAGCAGCCAGTGGGGGCCAGGAAGCTGGCGACGAGGCTGCGGAAGATGAATGAGATGCCGTGTCCGAAGATGAAGGAGGAAGCGATGATGGGGTCCGATGAGAGGAGGCTGAGAAGAGAGGCTAGGGGTACAGAGAGGGCAAGATCTGAGAATTCAGGTTGTTTGCCTCCGCACTTGTCTGATCCGTCCGTCTCATAGTCCTGTCTCCGAGGTGGATTTTGGTTTTCTTTTATTTTTCCTTGTTTTTGATGTTTGGTCTCATATGTTGTTCATGTTCATGGATCTAATGTTATGTACTGTTGGTGTCATGTGCTTTTTGTCAGCTGAATGGCAGTTGTGTTAAGCTTTTGTACTGTTGGTGTTTATAATTCTTCTGTTGGTGTCATGTTGCTTAAAGTTAGCAAGTTGCATTGTATGGATTTACATGGATCTTTTGAATGCTTTTCCTTGTTATATTTACCTCTTGATTGTAAATAAATGTAGACAGCGTCAAAATATGTATGTGGATTAAAAAAAATCAAATGTGCTTCTTTCGTATTCAAAGTCTAGGCATGCGAGGTTGGTATTGAATGCCATGAAGTTGTTGCCACTAAATCCAAGACCCACTACATTCTTGTTTATGTTGGCCTATGCTGATAGTTTCCGAATTAGTTGTATTTGTCCAATAGAAAGTTTAAATTGTGAAAGGAATTTTGAACTTCGGAATCTTAAGCCATGTGGTGGTTTGGTTTTCATGAAGTGAGTGACAATTGTATTAAGTTTGGAACTGTAGATCTTTCTAATGATTCACTTTTTTTGTTTCTCTTAAGTTCTTCTAATTTTGTATTGCATAGTCTACGTAATTTCGTGTGAAAGATAATTTATGAAGTTGAGCTATTTGGCAATTTCTCACACTTGATTGATTGTGTATTTTCTAGAGAATTGATACATCTGGAACTGGCAGTTGCCAAAGAAGAGCATCTTTGATTTCTCAGAGACTTAGATTGATGGATAATAATCTCACGTTAGCCAACAAATAGGAAATGACTGGTAAAGAATTTATTAGAAAAAAGAAGAGAACATAAACAAGATATGTTACGATCTGTTTACTCATCAAATCTGATGATGGATGCGCAGAAGTAGCTGCTCCTAGTTATTGTGTATTCTTTATCTTCAAGTTTTTTTTCTTTTTTCCCGACTATTTACAGTCAATTGAAATTTCTCTATCCCTTTCAACATTTTATCGACAATATATCATCTAATTGTAAATCTTACTATGTAGCACACTCTGATCATGAAAACCTTTCTTCTTCGTCTCCTTTACATTTTAATTTTTCACTTATTTTCATTTCAATAAAATTATGAGAAACCCGTTTGAAAGATGTAAGCAATGCTCTAACTACATCAAAAGAATTACTTAAAATCATCAACCATGTATGGGGTAATGAGGATCGCTCTTCATCAAGCCTGTCTCTTATCTCTGCCTTGCATGCTGAGCTTGAAAGATCTTGCTTGCAGGTCAATCATCTTATCAATGAACGAAGATCAGATCAGACGGAGATTAACTATCTGATGAAGTGCTTTGCTGAAGAAAAGGCAGCATGGAGAAACAAAGAGCAAGAAGTAGTTAAGGGGGCTGTTGAATCAATTGCTGGAGAACATGAAGTAGAGAAGAAGCTAAGAAGACGGTTTGAGAGCTTGAACAAGAAGCTTGGGAAGGAATTAGCTGAAACTAAGGCAAAATTGTTAAAGACTGTGAAAGAACTTGAGAATGAGAAGAGAGCAAGAGTTGTAATTGAGCAAGTATTTGATGAATTAGGCCAGGATATTGGTGAAGATAAAGCTGAAGTTGAAGAGATGAAGAGAAAATCAGAAAATCTCTTTGAAGAGGTTGAAAAAGGAAAGTAGATGATGCAATTGGCTGATGTGTTACGTGAAGAACGGGTCCAAATGAAACTTTCTGAAGCTAAATATCAGCTTGAGGAAAGAAATGCTGCTGTTGATAAATTGAGAAGCCAACTTGAAGCTTTTGAGGGAACAAAAAGAACCAAAGAAAAAGGGCATGGTTCTTTTGATCATAGAATGATGAGGACATTACATCTTATCTAAATAAATCTGGTTTGATTTCTCAACAGAATGAAGCTATTCTGGAGGATGGAGAAGTAGAAGATGGGCTAAAATGTGAGGATGACTTGGCTGAAGATGATGTTCATTCCATAGACTTCGATATGGATAATAATGGCAAGTGCTACAAGTGGATATATCCTTCTGGCCCTCCTCGTGATTCAGTAAAGACATCAATTGATCAAGAAATCAAAGGCAGGAACTCTACCTCTGGTATGTTATCTAGGAGAACTACTCTGCAAAGCAGCATATCCAAATGAAAGGCTCCCAAGTTCTGGAGATGGGCCAGACTGGGAAAAATTCTCTGAAGTTGATGGATCAGTGCAAGACCAAAGTTATGGTGATAAAAAATGCATGGGTATCAATGGGTTAAAGGTCTTAGGGACAATTTATTATGTAGATTCTCCTCGAGGTAATGCAAGGTTTTCACGAGGTCCTAATAGTGTAGCTCCAGAGAGATCTCCAATGGTGCCCGCAAATAACTCAAAAACCAAGACTAGTAGATGACATAGACGAGGGGATTAATGTAAGAAAGTTCAAGTGGTGAGTTATTTTATGGCAAGGGAAGTTAGTTCCTAATGTAAGAAGATGTGGGCAATGAAATGCTTCTCTAGCCATAGCTGAGGGGCACGGGGTTGCTGTTCCACTTTCCCAGAGCCACCCTGTGCCCATTACATTCCATCCATCCATTAACATTGGCAATGTTGGCACAGGGTGGTACTGGAAAAATGGAACAGGGATTTGATCTCATAGCTGAGTTAGTTGTAGTAGTAGATTTTAAATGTGACCCTTGTTGTATTGCATTTTATCTTGCTCCCGCAGCCTAGCCCCTCTGAGCTACATTTCGTTGAAGTCCTACGGAATGCCAACCAAGGCTATGAAAAACGATTATTCTCGCTGCGTATTAGATCTCTGGTTTTTCAATATCACGGACAATCACTGTCAACTCATCTATTCTAAGGGTAGCCAACCATTACAAGAACAAATGACTGCTTTAGAACAAACACCTTTCATTCCATGTCCTGTTCTTCTGGCGAGTATCTTAAATCCATTTATCGGTAAAGTTAACGATCCTTTTGGGTCCCACATGCATATATCTAGAAAAACGTATATTGAGTGTAGACTGGAGAGCAATAGGGGACCAGAGATACCTGAATTTTAATGCAATAAAAGAAAATTCCAACCGTCTTCATTTACTTGTGCCATGGACAATAGCAATAGGGGACGAGAGATACCTGAAATTTAAAGCAATAAAGGAAAATTCCAACGTCTTCATTTACTTGTGCCAGGGCATTGTCCAAGCTGTACAAGACAACGGGAAAATTTTGGGAAAATTTTTACACCTCTGCTATCCCTAGAGCTAGACAAACTTAAGGTAATAGTTTCTACATATGACTGCTGTAAAACAAGCCGTAGAAGTTCGGAAGTTCTAAATGTGTTCTATCGCGCACTCACTGTGACAGCTCATCTGGAACTTCTCTTTTGATGCTATTACCAACAAAGAAATCTGAACTAGATTCATTTACGGTCCAACTGAGATAGGTTGGTCCAACATTAGCCGCAACTTCACCAAATTCCGTCTTTGCTCGACCAATCTCTTCAAAGTCTATCATGATGGTTGTGACAATCAGTATTATATAAAGTATGCACCAGAATAAAAGAGAAATATTGCAGAAACACAGATCTTCAGCCTTTGTCTTGAAGGAGTACCAATCAAATAAAAGGAAAGGAAAAAATAAACAAATGAATGCATACCAAGATCAGCTGATATTAGACATTCTCCATGGTAATTCGGTCCTGCCAAGATGGCTCCTGAAGGTGAAACAATTACACTACCACCACCCCATGTACTTGTGTCAAATAATTTGTCACCGTCTGATTCTTCAGATAGTGGAGGATAATCTTTCCTTGGGCAAAATTGGTTTGCAGAAAGAACAAAGCAGCTACCTTCTACAGCAATATGGGTCATGGATGCATTCCATACTTCACTTGCATCAAGTGTGGGCGCACAATATATCTCAACACCTAAATCATAGGTTAAAGAGGACATAATTGTAGAACAATAATATGCAAGAGATCTTGAACGGAGAGGAATTGAGTTTACCTTAATTATATCCATATTAACAAAAAGGAAATTTATTAGAAATTAATAAAAAAGAGGGCACCTTGATCATATAAATCGGTTCTCAGCTGTGGTGATCTATTGTCCCAACAAATGAGGCCACCTACCCTCCCAATTGATGTCTTATACACCGACAGTGATGACTTCTCTCCTGAATTCCTCGACATTAGCTTGCGCTGCAGTCCAAGATGTTTTCCCATGGAATCAAAAAATAGAGCTGTGCTATAAAGACATGATCCACCTCTCTCCACCACTCCTATTACTAAATGGACTTTATATTTTCCAGCAAGTTTTGCAAGCCTGTCAAATTCAGGACCTGATAGACACCCACATAGCAACACATCAAAGAAGAAACATTACAGTGAAACACTTGGTTCTAACAAGAATCATGAGTAGTTTACAAAAAATTATAAATTCAAGGACTGGAATAAAATCCACAGAGACTCACCAGGAACATTGATAGCTGAATCACAGTACTTCTGAATATCATCATTGGAATGACTTGCTATTACACCATTTGGATAACCACCAACAAATGCTTCTGGAAATACAACCAACTGTGATCCATATGCTGCTGAACCAGTAATTAGCCTTTCCACCTTATCTGATTGGAAAGCACACATCAAGTGCCGTTAATAGTAACAGATAATCTAATTTCTATTATTGCATGCAAGAGATATCTTCTTGCATCCTAAAACCGATAACGACATGAATCCAGGTTTTCGACAGCAACTCACGTATCTGTTATGTGCTATAGAGTTAGCATTTTAGTAAACAGATAGCAAACAAGCTCTGTGCATTCTTCCAGTAGCTATACATAAGAAGGGCTATTGAAGAGCTTACGCTAATAATTTATCAATAAATCAAATCCTTAAAACCCCCATTATAGACCCTGTTATGGTACCTAAAGTTGCCGGATTATCAAAGAAGACAGTCGAGGCCTGGACAACCGTCGCTCTAACAACATGCCTCACACCGTCACCAACAACCGGAAGATGAGTCCCGAATTTCTCTAAGGGTGAATCCCCCGTGAAAAGGGATCTTGGAACAGAATCTTTGGCGTTGACAAAATGGGGTTTATCCGTGACGAGGTCGGGCCGGATCTGGTGGAGGACCCAAAGCATGGTATCGCCATCGGACTCAAGACCCACTTCATCCCTCAAGTGTTTAAGGGCGGCGCACAAGGCGGTAGAAACTCGGAGCAGTTTGAATTTGCTATCAACTCCCGTTGGACGACTCGGTTTCCTCTTGGAAGTGGACTTCGACCTTTGATACGACGGTTTCAATCCCGGCGGGCGACCTGGTTTTCGCTTTATATTGACCTGTTGCCCTGACACCACATTGTCGGAGGATGGATGTGTTTCTGCTGGGACATCCATAGTATTAAAGGGCAAAGCTTCTTGTGTCACACTCACACTCTGTATAGGAAAGACGCTTTGTCCAAATTTGGTCAAAACTGTTTTGTACTGCATAGACCTCAGTCAAATTGCAAGTTACGAGTGGCAGCTACAACGGAGTGAACTTCCAAATTCTAATCCTTCCTACTCGCACACCGACGTGCCATTTTCTATATTATCTGTAATTCTTAAGATGGACTATGTGTGATTTGCTTCCACAATTGCATTGATTTGCTTGGCAGCAAGTAGTCTGGGAACACTAATTAGAAATTAAGAAAATGTCAATCAAAAGCTAACCTACAACTACAAAATAAATGCAACATCATCAAACTGTTTGCTATATCTTTCTTTATATTGCATTGCATGTTTGTCACACTGAAATTGAACATGTAAATTGTGCAACCTATTGATGAGTATCCAAGTAAGATACGGCAACTGCTCCAATGGGCAGGACATCCTCGTCAAGGAATGCAGTTGTTTGTGCTCCTCTGGATTTTGTCACCACGAAGAACAGTGCAGCTCAATTCCTCTGTTCCCACGATCATTGGGATAAAATGTACGGATTCTCCGACCAAAGTTTCTCGCACTCTGGTACACGCCTTCATCATTTACATGAAGCCTACAGAAGCAGTGCATTTTAGTGAACAACGGGTCATTGGATCTCTAAAACCTGTTGGAAGCAGGAAGAAATTTATACATCAATCTCATTGACTGATTCATGATTACCTCTTTTATCCTTTGTTGAATGTAAGAGAGACCTTCAGTCGCTCGTGCTGCCTCCAAACTTCGCTGTTTCAGGGATTACGATTACTTTCCTTGCCAGCGTCAATAAACCCAACTGACACCACCCATGCAATCATGAAACGGACAAATTTTGAGGTCAGTTACACCTCCAGTTCAAGGAAATCACAGAGAAAATTTCCTACGAAGATCACGAACATTACGTTTTTGTGGGCACTAGCAGAAATAGTAGACGGTTTGTATGAAAATTGATTAAGAATATTGTTTATGAAAATGAAACACTACTGCTAATGCAAAACCTTTTGTATTAATAGAATTTGTGTTTTAATAACTTGTTAGTACATCAATCCTATTTATAGTAGTTAAATAAAACTTCAAGAGGTAAAATGCTGGGCTTTGTAATGATTCTACAAGATGCAGTATCCATATACTCAATAGTTTTAATAGGTCGATCATACTTATCTTAAGAGTAGTAATTGAATTTGCAAATAGGGATGAGGAATAGGCTTGAGGATTTCTCCTTTTGAAGAAACAAACAAATCATCAACTTTTCTTTCTTCTTATGGCACTTTCCGTCAATTTCTTCATTGAGAACAACACCCCAGGACAATTGTGTCTGTTTGCAACTCTGGTTTGCACATATAGAGATTTGCATCTCAGACAAAATGTCCACGATAAAGATTAACTTACTAGTTCTCTATCAGGTTAAAATAATGGATCGAAGGTCCATTTTTGCCTTCTCCGTGACAAAATTCTAGGTGTATAAAAGGATCTTTTAAGAAATTATAAGAAGTCTTTTAAGAAATAAAAAAATCTTCTAATATATAAAAATCCACTTTGAGAACATAAAGATTTTTTTTTTTTGTAAAAGGAGAACATAAAGATGCTTTCTAGGAAATTACAAATTAGTTTATTCTTTCAATAATCCTTCTTATTTTATAATTTTTAAATGGTCTTTACAATTGTTAAACTTGTCTTTGCCTTTGGCTTTTATGAGAGCATTAGTTGGTTGGTTTTAAGTGACGACATTTTTTATTAATTTTTTTTATTTATAAGGTCACGAATAAAATAATGTTACAATCCAATGTGTCTAATCATACTATAAAAATTTGCTCTTTGTCATTGTAATAGCAAACATATTGTCATAATAAATTATTGTAGGACTTTCATGCTTCTATTCAAATATGAAAGAATCCTTCTTAACCATAAGCAACAACAGTAGATGTTGTATACTTAGCCTCATCTGATAAAAGTGCAATAATATTCTACTTTTTAGAACTCCAAGATATTAAAGAAGTTTGATGTGATTTTTAATTATCTAATCAGTTAGCTCAATCATTATCAGCTTAGCTTACCAACTTGTTATCT
>JANKYE010000008.1:5832965-5844263 GCA_032467995.1 Erythroxylum dillonii | reverse complement strand
AAAATAAAATGTGTTACTGATGTGATCATGTGGTACTTCTGATGTATGTGAAATTATGAAATAATTGTGATATGCCTAATTGTTGCATGAATTGAGTGAACCATCGATGATGGTTATCTCACTGAGTTCGCAAGCTCACCCAAAATTGCAACATATTTTTCAGGACCGAGAGTATACTCCTAGCTCCAGAGGGACTTTTCGAGCCGTGTAGATCATTTTGGCCAGAGAAGTCATGGCTCACAGGTCGGTCAGTTGGGACTTTTGGGATGACCTAGATAGATCTACAATATTTCTCCTCTTTCATGTAGTATATTGTATTAGGTTTTTGGAGTGATGTACAGACAGTGAAAAACTGACAGATATGTAAACTTCTAGTTTTGATAAAATGAAATGAGGAAAATTTTGGTTTCAAAAAATTCGTGATTTTATATTGATGTTTTATTATTATGATGCCATGTGAAGTATAGTAGTGATTGTTCGTAGCTCACCCTTATCGTAGGATATGTATCGGAATGACCTACGGGCGTCCCAGTGTATACCCTGCGATAAGGGGGTACTACAATCTCAGACTTAGTCATTGCATCTGATCATCTCAGATTTAAGCACTTCGTCTGATCTGTCTGTGACTTAGTCACTCCGTCTGATGCATCTATGCCTTAATCAATTCGTTTGATCCCACTTAAACGCTTCATCTTATTCAGCTTTCACTTAAGTATCATCTTGATTTGATGGATTGTGCCACATGTATTTATCTGCGCACTCAAAAAATTCATCAAAACAGTTAACACACTTCCATTATTGTTATTATTATTTGACTTTTATCAAAATCAATAATCGTCTTGACTTACCAGACCCATTTCATGTTTCTTTATATAATTAAAGACTAAGTTACTTTTTGACTTAGTCTTTTCTCCAAAACTATCTTCTGCAAGCTTTTTCCATCATAGACCTTTGATTCCCCGAAACCTTCACTAGAGTTATATCTTTCTTTCTTCTACCTTTTTCTACTCCAACTTCATTTTCTATTCCTTTTGGCATTGAAAAAACTTAACCTAAACAACCTTCAAGATGATGTACGTGGGTGCATGAGAGTTATGATTTCTTGGAATTTTTGAAGATTTTAGAGTTTTATCAAGTGAGTATCTTGTTAATCCTTTAGAGTTTTTATTTTATGAAACAAAAATGGTGATTTATTTCCCTGTCATGAATAAGATAAAAATAGACATTTTTTATGTTCACTGTGAATAAAGAATGGAAATGTGGATCCGTGTGGATTTTTGGTCTAAACACTCGAGAGAAATTGCAAATGGAATATTCTTGTTTTTTTACCATAAATTCTTCTCTAGACATCCAAATGAGATAATTTTTGATTTGGAATAAACTAGAGACATAGGGCTACAAATCATCAAAAGAAGTCGAATAGGGCTACAAATCATCAAAAGAAGTCGAATTGTGATTAAGTTACGAATTGTGATTTTAAAGGTTTTATTAAGGTATAAACTTAAGTATAAATTATACTCATGCGAGTTTTGAGAAAGGATTGATTATGTGATGAGGGTAATGGAAAAATACCCAGGATTGTCATTAATACGCATTGTACATATTTCATTACATACATGTGCATTTTTAAACACTTATAATTGTGCAAATTGTGATATGTGTATATTTCTTGTTATAGAGAAGCAACTGGAACGTCAACCTCCAATCGTTGCCAGAACTTTTAAGCAATAGCTTCGGGAGCGACTTGTGAGTAACATAGATAGTTTCACTCAATTAATTGTTTGATTTTATTGTATTTGAATTATTGAATGATTGTGATTTCATTGTGTTGACTCTAGACAATGAAGGTTTAATGATTGTGATATGTGAATGAGATGAAGTGCTACTTGTATATGAATGTGACGAACTAAATGTTTTGTAAACCAATCAATTTTTATAAACTATAATAAATTAGTTTAATTTTTATTTAACAATCTCCTTCAATTAAACTTTAACTTCTTTAATGGGTAAGGATAAGCTTCTTCTTCAATCCTATTAGAAATTCTTCAATTTTGTTTAATCTTTACTGTATATCATTTTATGATGGTCTAATATTCATTGAATTTTTAATTATTAAACCTCTTATCTCTTATCAATTTAATTTTTGGTTAGGTTTCTAAAATATTAATAAGTGCACTGAATAGGAGAAACATTAGAGAAAATGTTACAGTAATTCATTACTGTCATTACTATTTTAGAATTTGGAAGTTACTAAATGTTTATGAGATTCATATAAAATAAAATGATTAAAAAATTGAACCAGTTTCACTGGTTCAATTGTAAAGACCCTGAATTGATTAACTTTTCAGTTTAGTTTAACTTAATAACCTAACTTAATATCCTGTGTTGTTAAAATCTGGTTTGTCTATTAATTAACCAGCATGTTTTCGTAAACTATCTAATTTTTTTAAAACTTTAGTTCGTTCATTGATAAACAATAAGATAGTTATACAACAACCAAATACCAATCAAAAATAACAAACTACACAAATGATCTAAGTAACTAGATTATAACAATAGGTACAAACTGATCTCAGTGACATCTTTCCCTTATGCCTTATGTAAGCTTGTATGTATTCCTTTTGCCAACTATGCATTAAAATCTTGTGAAACATCTCCTCTTGACTTCTTAAATCAGCTAAAAGTAGTGAATTCCTCTCTTTATATATATTACATACCACTGAGGCCAAATTGATCTTGAGCAAGTTGTAGTCTACCTTGTCTTTGAGTTTCAATGTCATGGTCAATTCAATAATTCCATACCAGTCAGCTGGAATAAAATTAATATTCATAAGAAAAGATACCTTGTGCCAGATTTAGGATAAGTAACTACACTAGAATAAACTAACTAGTTTTTATAAACTAAAATAATCTGGTTGGTTTTTATTTAATAATCTCCTTCTTTAATTAAACTAAAACTTCTTCAATGGGTAATGATAGTCTTCTTCTTTAATCCTATTTTAAAATTTTTAATTTTATTCAGTCCTTATTGTATACTAATTTCATGATAGTCTAATACCGTTTTAAATTCTTATCTTATTGGTTTAATTTTTGTCCGATTTTTAAAATATTGATGAAATTTTAAAGAGATTTTTTTTGTCTCTCACTGAATAGAATCTGGATCCATTTAATTTACATACAAAAAAATCTTAGTTATACTTTAATTAAAGTGTAGACTTATCATTTTGGAAACCTATGCATTTCTTTTTATTATTTTATAATATTTAGGCTTGTATTTATCAAATATATTAAATAAATGGAGGTTTCAGTCAATGTTTTGATGACAACAAAATATAAGTACTACTATGAGTTTTATTTTTATAAAAGCCATATGAAAGTAAATTACGACCATGAATGAATCAAAAGACAGTTCATGAAGTTGGTAAGGAAAAGTTCATTCTCGCATCATGTAAAGTGAAAATAAAAGTGAAGCATACAAAAGATCAATGCATATCATGGTTATAGCTAGTTTGTAATGTTTATTATACTTTAACTTATTTATTTTATTAATTTTAAAGACTCACTATGTACAAACACATCATCATTTTAATTACTTGCATGACTAATTTTATTCATTAAGAGATATTAAGGTTTTAATTTCAAAGAAACACTTTAAAAATTGAAAACATTTTTGGGAAAATTTTGAATAGTATTTGTATTAAGATAATGTAGTTTGAACATTTAAAACCATTAAAATAATAATTTTAGAAGAAATGACTGATCTTAAGGCATTAATAAAGCAATATAGTTTAAAAGTTATTAAAATTGATGTACTAAGAGTTTGTAGCAAAATTTATTAACATATTGGTTGACTAATATGTTATATTAGCTGACTAATGTAACTCGTTAGTTGACCAACTATTAATGGCTAGCAAGTCTTAGTTATTCAATGTATATTGGTCAATTTATGTGCTACATTGATCAACAAATACTCTAGAACTAGTCAATGTAATGGTCCGTTCAGATCTCAAAACTTTCAACAACAACAACAACCTAGTAGAAAGCCCGTTGACGTATGGGGTTTAGGTAGGTTTAGTAGTATGCAGCCTTACGCCTAACTAATAAAGAGGTTGTCTCATTAATTGTTACATTAAAAAGAATTTTATTGTTTTTACACACATAATTTTGAGTTTTTTAAAGCATTTGAGCATTCATTATCTCTTTTTTTTGGTGAGTCGTTTATTTCTATCAAAATGATCAATTGACATCTTTGAGTTGTAAATTCTTTTATGAATATATTGCTCTTTACTATAAAGAAAGATTATAAAAGAGTTGCTTTTTAGTCATGGAAAACAAAAGTGATGTAAGAAGGTTTCTATTAGCTTTATTGAAAGAAGGGACTTAATGAAAATTTCAAGAGGTATCTTAGAGAATAGATGTAGGCAAGCATTGTTTGTTAAAACACCATAAATTAGTTTACATTTCTTCTCCTTATACTTTTTAAATTGTTGATTGATTATGATATTGATTTATGTTAAGTTTTTATAATATACTATTTTTTTCAAATTACATCCATTAATTAGATATTAATTTTTTATTTTACAAATACTCAATTTATCCCCCCCCCCCCTTCAGTGCCATTAGGGACTAACAATTGGTATCAAAGTATGCTTATTTCTTTTTAATTTTAATTAAAATTTAAGAAAAGATTGTTATGATATATCTAGGTGCATCTTCATTTAGCCAATAGGGTAGAATATTAGTTAAGCTTGTTTTTAAATGGAGATAACTATCTTTATTTGGAAATAAGAATGAAAATTTTCTTAATGACCAAAATTATTGACTTGCTAAAACGTTTCTCATGTATACCATTTATTCCATAACTTTTTAGTAATTGAGGACAACAATTTGATGTCTTAAAGAGAGAGACTCCATTTTCTCTCTTGGCATAGCCATAGGTATGTCTGGAATCTCTTTCTTTAATCTTTGATTTTAGCACTATGATTCCTCCATTACATCCTTGCTCCTTATCAAATTCTAGATCAACTTCTTCCTTCTTCTACGCACTTTTCAGCTTTTGATTCTTAGACACCAAGGGCATCTTCGACCTTTCCATCCAACTCCACACTCCTGCTTATTTTCCTTACCTTTTTTTATAACCAACTTTTGATAAACCCATATTGCAAAGTTGCACCCTTCCCTTTTCATGCTTAAGCTATCATAATGCTCCATGTAACCTCACTCCCCCTATAATTTTCCACCTTTTCCATCCCACACTTCTAACCCCACCTCCACCTCCACTCCCACTCAAAATACTCCAAACATATCCCTAACCTCGGCTGCTCCTCATGCTTATAAAACTTGGAAACAAATGGTAGGGATTATGTCCCTTTAAACTTGGTGTATACAATCATCACCCTTGGAAATGGATGACAAACTCATTATTTGCCCTAACCTTAAGGTATTGAAGTAAGGAGCATGCAACTGGGAATCCACAATTGTTGAATTCTTCTTCAAAAAATGACCATCTTTTCCAATAGTATCAAGATGGGCCAATAAAATCTAGAAGCATAGAGGACTGTCAAATGTCCTCCTTTCTGAAGACAATCTGATTATATTTACCTTCTATTCAGTTTCTAAAGCTCAAAAAATTCTAGAAAAAGGACTATGGCATCTTTCTGACCAACAAATATTTCTACAAACTTTGTATCTATGCCTGAGATTAGAAACCATTAAGATCTAAAACATCCCATTTTGGATAAACTTCCATAATGTCCCCCTTGAATATTGGACAACTCAGGGGTTGAGCTCCTTAACTAGCTATATTGGAGGACCTTTTTGCATGGATAAACACATTACTAAAAGAAACAAATAGGCTATACAAGGATATGTGTTGGGCCCCATTTCCAAAGTCCAACTATCCAAAATTGTAGAGCGTGAGTGGTCTTCCTTGTAGGGTCAAGCCATTGTACCCTAATTAGCCATAATTGAGTTCTCATCATTTTTATTACATCTCTAGCCACAAAGGCGAGCTTACACAGCAAAACACAAAAATCAAAATTGACTCTTCACCCTTGTAGCTCTTAGTATCTAGGTTATTTTGGAGCAAGAACCAACTAAATCGGAGTTCTATAGCTCAAGATATGCTTAAGAAACCAAAGGATGTTCATGGCCCAAACATGCTCACTCAACTAACCCCTCACTTTCTTCCAATAAATATTTTTGAATTTAACACCAATGGCTATAAAATTTTATAGAAAGGTAGAACAATGTGTTAGAAATCTAACGCCTCAAGAATCACTCAATCGGAGGTCAGACGAGGAAGTTATGGCCAAATGAATCCAATATGTTCATGTTCTTACTCACCTTGAACATGTCTTGGTGCAAATGCCATAACACTCACTAAGGTTGTCGGATTGACTTTATTTTTAGACTGTTTAAAAGTAGACTTCTAAGGCTACAACTTTTGTGAAGAACAAAAATTGAAATTCTGTCGTTTTGGGGTCAAAAACATGGTCCGTGTAAACCAACATGGGCTGGCCGTGTAACCTTCTGGTGAAAATGGAGCTCCTGTACTGTAATCACACGAGCTGTGTGATTTTTACACGGCCCGTGTGATTTCACATGGTTAGGCCGTGTAACCTTTGGGTGAAAGTGACACTCCCGTACTAGAAAAACACTGCCCGTGTTATTTCACATGGTCTGGCCGTGTAACCTTCGGGTGACATATCCTGCACAACATCCCCTACTCAAACGATCATATCTTTCAACTCCGACATCGAAAAATCACAAACTTTATATCGTTGGAAACATAAAAGGACAAGCTACAACGTCTATAAAGACAACTTGGTCAAATTCACCCTAGATTAGTGCAATGTTTCTCTCAAATCTAGAACATAATTTCCTACCCACATGAAAACTTAAGATTTGCAATGCAACAACATGAAAAGCCATATGCAACCATAATGTGTAAATGTTTCATTCATATAAAAAAAAAGAGTTTTACAATGCTTTAGTGGGCATTTTAAGCCACTTTACAACTTAATCCAAAATACAAACTTTGCAAAAACAATGATTTCTCAAAATGCATCTAAAGCATTGTTTTACAAAATCTAACTTCAAAAGAACAGAATATGCAAATTAAAGTGATGCCTTGACGATTGACTCGATCACTCGAAATGTTGCTCATCGCCTGAGGATGGGAAGGACTGGGGGGTGAGCTTACGCTCGTGGGTAACAGTTTTATAATTGATAACAAGCAAAACCATTGACAAAAATCATTATCAAGGCAAATTTATATGAAATCCATGAAACATACAGTTCTTAACCTATCAAACCAATTTAAAACTCACATGATTCAAGCGTTCATCAAACTTGTCAATGCAATAACACATAATCACATAATAATGGTTTGGGCAGATCCATAAACATGACGAACTACACAATTCCATATAATAGTCATGTGTAGTCGTAAACTTGAGGGAGTCCATAAAGGAACTCCGTGCCACTAGCGGGTAGGCGGGAGAAGCCTATAACTTGGTCAACGTGCACGTGACAAATCTTGGATGGACTACACCAAATCCACATAACATGTAATTTATGAATTGAAAATTTGTTTACCCATATGGCACATTTCAAAACTTGCTTTTCATGAACATGACATATTTCATATGCATTTTCCATCATCATTTCACAATTCATCAAACACATTCCTATATCAAGCATAAACCGTCAACATTTTGCAATTCTCCAACCACGTTCATATATCAAGTATAACCCATCAACATTGCACAACTTACCAACCACATTCATATAACAAGCATAAACCATTTCTCAACTCATTCAAAAGCCACAATTACAACAATCATGAAGCAATTAGAAGTCACTCTCATAATATCCAAAAGATTAAACATATACTTACCTTGAATCTTCACTAATCAACTTGTTTCTTGGCTCAAATAGAAGCTCTAAACCTCCTTTTTCTCTTTCCTTCTGGACAAACTTCAAAATCACTCCTTAAGACCATGAAAATTCAAGACCTAGCTAAACCTTCTTTCTCTCCTCTCTCTTCTCTCCACGACACTCTCTCCCTCTTTTCCTTCTAATTTTCGTTTCTTCTCCTTCTCACACAAGCCAAGTCTTCTTTTATCCTTTAATGAAGCTAAAATGGCCAAAATTCCCTTCCCTCAATGCCTTAAGTCCCTCCACCTTAAGTGATCTTCCAACTATGCCCCTTATACATACTTAGCACCCTAACACTTAATTCAATTTACCTACATCATAACATCTTACTCACATTAGCATGCTAATAAATTCCAACACAAATTAATCTAGCAATGCCCCAAATTTTAATCTAATCATGCTTAATAAAAAAATTTTGGGGCTAACAATATGTATTAGTGTGGAACGTTCCAAGGATCTCCTAGATGAAATCATGATCATAAGACTAAGGGAAGTTGACAAATTATAGGTAAATAGCATAGTCATTTCTTACCACTAAGCCACCCTCTAAAACTAAAGGTAAGGACTAGAAACTAACCATAAAATCTTTTAAAACTGGAAACTATCAAGAGCTTACAGGGGAAACAAATGAGATTCAACCTCTAGAAACTAAGGAGAAACGCAATCCTAAATTCCCAAATATAGAAACTATAGCCATACGGGATGGTATTGTCATCCTGTCAACCCCCGAGTCTTCCACCACCCCTGAAAACATTGAGGTTTAAACTAATAAGAAGCTGAATGAAGGCAATGATGAACATAGTTACGAATCTAATGATCAAAATTTATTATACAATGCAAGAAGGGGAAATATAAAGATATCAGATACAACACTTACAAACTAGAAGGAAGATAGTATTAAATCACTAGTCACCAAAGTTGCTTCACAATGTTTGAACCATCCTACAGTAGAGCTAGCAAAGGTACTTTGTTTTGAACTTTAAGGTACTTTGTTTTGAGGGAGAAGCCTCTCATTATTGGCTTACTTGAAATCAAAATTAGACTAGAAAACCTTGCAAAGTTGGAAATTTTTGGTTCCAATTAGAACATGCTTACAAGCTATAATCAACATGCTCTTGATAAAATTATTACCTGCTATAGGAAGGATCAGATCAAAGTAGACTTATTGGACTCCACAGAACAGGCTATGCACCTTAGCCTCTTCTTCATACAGGAGCACATCGACTTGGATATATCATTTATATAAACAACTAACTTTGGATTTTAGAGAAGAAGTTTATGGAACAATCTCAAAACTATCAAAAATAACATCTCTAAACAATGGCTTATTAATGGAGACTTCAACTCAACCTTATACCCTTCAGAAGCACAAGGACATTGTAATTTGAAGAACTATACAGCTAATCTGAAAGAATGTACGAAGGACCTAAGAGTGATTGATCTCGAGTTTGTTAGACACACATTCACTTGATCCAACAATAAAAATCTAATTGGTATATCAGGAAGAAATTGGATTGTGCCTTAGTCAAAGAAACTTAGGTCAGCCAATTCCCTAATAGTATTGTTAAATTCAAACATCCTCTCTTCTCAGATCATACACCAATTGTTGTTAGCAACTTGTTCTAGAAAGTTATAAAACATCGTCCTTTTCGATTCACAAACTTCCTAGTTATTGTACCGAGATTCTCAAAAGCATACAAATGAGGGTCTAAACAATATTTTCAAGAGACCAAACAATGGAGATGTATTCAAAATTGAAAATAATTAAGCAGGAATTGAAAGTGCTGAATTCTCTGCAAAGATCCACAACTTATGCTATTAAATCTTCCATAATAGAACTCGAAGACATAAAATACATAATTGCTTACAATCCTATTGTTCAAATGTTGTAGGATAAAGAAAAACTAATTTTGTCTCAGTTTATACAATCCACACACAACAATAGTTCTCTCTTACAATAACAAGCTAATGTGAGCTAGCCGAAAGATGGTGACAATTATACTAGCTTCTTCTTTAATTCAATTATTACAAGGAAAAATTACAACAAAATATTATCCATTATTTCCAAGTAAGGCTTAACACTTTAGACACAAGAAATCCAAAAGGAAGCAGTTAGGTACTTTAAAGGCCTACTTGGTACCACTAATCCCTTAACTGTTACTTTTGATGATCTCAGAAAATTTTCCTTTAAACAAGTCTCACCCCTAGATTTGGATTGTCTTATTAAACCTATGGATGACACTGAAATTGAGAAAGTAGTTTTTGGAAATGATGGCTTGATGGACCAAGGGCCTGATGACCTTAATGGAAATTTCTTTCAAAAATCTCTGTGCATGACTAGAAACTTTGTTAATCAAAAAGTCTACGAGTTCTTCTCCATAAGGGCTCTTCTAAAAAAGATCAAAAAAACCTTTGTTTGGTGGATTCTCAAACGCTCTAACCCCATAAAATTTGGTGAGTTTAGACCCATAGCCTGTAGAAATTTCCTTTAAAATTTTATCTCCAAAATCTTAGCAATTAGTTTGAAGAAAACACTAACCCCTCTAATCAGTGAGAATCAAGGTGCCTTCTTGAATGACAGACATATCAAGGATAATATTCTTCCAATTTACTAATTGAAATCCAATCGTACCAAAATTCAAGACATACTAGATCACAATTTACATCATGTTCGCTTTCTTTCATACCCTGGGACATATCAGTTGAGTGCATATTCTAACTTGTAATGTATACAAAAATCAATTTATGTATGAATGCTAATGTTATACATGTCTATGCAATACTTAATCTAGGGTTAAACCCTAAGTATATATCGAAAAATAGGATATCACAGTTCTCCCCTTAAGAAATTTTGTCCTCGAAATTCTTACTTTAATGGTCAAACAGGTAGGGTTACTAATTTCTCATATGCTCCTCCGTTTCCCATTTAACTTCCTTACTCGAATGATTCCTCCAAAAGACTTTCACCAATGGAATCACTCGGTTCCTCAACTGTTTATTCTGATCGCAAATTATCTTCATTGGTTCTTCAGCATAACTCAGATTACTTGCAATTTTAACTTCCTAAACTGGTAACACATGAGTAGGATTAGATTGATATTTCTTAAGCATACTGACATGGAACACATTGTGAATCTGAGACATCTCATTCGAGAGTTGAGAGAGAGTCGACATGACAGATTTATACTAGTTCACCTCAAACCGTGGGCTACGTCCAGTCCTCAGAGATCTTTCTAAGATTTCACTATACTTCACAAAGTTACAAGTATTCTTTGACTCTGAGCCTCTTCAGGTCTCTTACAACAAGTATTCTTTTCACACTTAGCCTCTTCAGGCTATCTGCTTTTCTTCTTTCAA
>JANKYE010000008.1:5781752-5791765 GCA_032467995.1 Erythroxylum dillonii | reverse complement strand
TTTTAACTTACTACATATTCATCCTCCTTCACCTACTACCTTAACTACATTTTAATTCTAACTAAATTCTAATTTAACCTAACCCCCAAATTCTAATCAATGGTCCAATTTCTAAAATATAAAAAATTGAACCATTAAACACACACAATTAATCAAATTAAACAATTAAAAACACATAAAGCAATTATGCAAATTAGAAAGAAATCAAAGTCTAACATAGACAGACACATTCTTTGAATGTTTTGGCTAAGAAGTATGTGAATGAGATAATCAGACTTCATGGGATTCCAAACTCAATAGTTTTGGATAGGGATCCTAAGTTTACCTCCAGATTTTGGGAAAGCTTGCAGGAGGCTCTGGGAACTAAATTGCATTTTAGTACAGCTTTCCATCCACAGACTGATGGACAATCGCTGATCACAATACGGAATTTGGAGGCAATATTGAGAGCTTGTGCTATGGATTTTAAAGGTTCATGGGATGATCATCTACCTTTAATTGAGTTTACTTACAATAATTCCTATCACTCGGGAATTCAGATGGCACCTTATGAGGCTTTGTATGGTAGGAGATGCAAAACTCCTATTTGTTGGGATGAGGAAGGTGAAAGGAAGCTTGTAGGACCTGAGTTGGCACAGGTTACAGTTGACAAAATTAAACTGGTGAAACAGAGGCTTAAAACAGCTCAAGATAGGATAAAGAGCTACACGGATGCCTATAGATTAAATATGGAATTTGAAGTGGGAGACAAGGAGTTTCTTAGAGCTTCCCCATGGAAAGGTGTTTTGAGATTTGGTAGGAAGGGCAAGCTTAGCCCGAGGTACATAGGCCCATATGATATCACTAAGAGGATTGGGCCTTTGGCTTATAAGTTAGATTTGCCACCGAAGTTATCTAAGGTTCACAATGTATTTCATGTATCATATGCTGAGGAAGTACCGATCGGATCCTTCACATATAGTTCAACCTTCATAGGTTCAGTTAAGGGAGGATTTGACATATGAGGAGCAACCAGTGGAGATCTTAGATTCAAAGGAAAAAGTATTAAGAAATAAGATTGTAAAGTTGGTTAAAGTCTTGTGGAGGAACCATTCAACGGAAGAGGCAACTTGGGATCCTTTGGAAGCCATGAGGGAGAAGTATCCATACCTCTTCATAGACTCAGGTAACAATTTCAAGGACAAAATTCTTTTAGGAGGGGAGAATTGTTGTAATCGTTTTTAAAGTGTTTTAAGTTAGTTGAGTCTTCAACTAGAAAGGATGATTGGGGGATTAAATAGGAACTAGAAATTAGAATTAGAATTAAGTTAGATGGTGTTATAAGGAAGTAGAGACATATTAGACAAACTAAGGGCAAACTTGGAAAGTCGTTGTAAGTGAAGGGTAAAAGTGGAAAGATTAGGCTTTGGTGTTTTAAATTAAAAGAAGAAGTTAGAAGTGAGTTTTGTATGAACTAAAAGAAGGAGAAAACATGAAAAAGGGGAGGAAAAGAAGAAAGAATCATTGGAAGCTTGAGAAGAATAAGAAGAAGAAAGAAGAAGGAAAAGAAGAGATATCCACTTGTTGAAGGTAAGTTTCCATCTTTCTTATGCTAGATTCAAAACGGGGATTAAATGGAGGTTAGGTTTTTTGTTAGAAATGAAAAAAGAAAGAAGAGAAAGGTGAAATCAAATGGATTTTGGGGTTTCTAAGTTGGGGTTTTGGTTTCTAGCCTAGATAGGCTATGGGTAGGTTAGGTTTAAATTCAATTTTAGCATTTCTTTGATTCTTGATTTTTTTTATAAACTTTCCTTTGAATGTACGGATTAAATAGAATTTCTTTTAATTGAAGGGAATCAAGGAAACCTCACTCAAAAGAGAGAGGAAGGGCAATCTTAAGCTTGGATTTCAACTTTTAGGTGGGTAATATTTTTATGGTTGTTGTGGGATGGGCAAACGCCCTATTTTCGTATGTGATTATTTAAAATGTGAAAATGTTGAATTGTGGTGAATATTTGACAATGTATGTTGAAATAGGACATGCTTTCTTGAAATGAATGAAAAGTATGAAAATATGAGAATTTTGAAAAATGAAAGAAGCATGAAAATGCATATTTGCGATTGTCTATATTGAGCATAGATTTGTTTGTGATTGGGTAAGAGAGAAACCCGTTTCGTTAGTCACGTGCACGTTGACCAATAGCCTTTTTCCAGCTGCCCGATTGAGGCCACGAGATCCTGAGAAATTGGACTCGTTTTGTTCACAGTGTAAACCGTTTTGTTTCATGGAAACTCTCTAGCCATTGATTGTGCATTTTCATTATGATTTGTTGAGTATGATGCATAATAAAGTGTTATGATTGATAGAAGATTTCATGATATGCTTTATGTGATAAATTTGGTTAATTATGAACTATGTGATGAATTTGCAAATGATTGGGATTTCTTGATATATGTGTTTTATATATGTTGTTTGGCTCATTACCGATGGCTATAAATGTAATAGCCACTGAGCCAAGTTGCTCACCCCACTTTCCCTCCTCAGGTGCAAATCAAGATAAGTGCTGAACCTCGCAAGGCATCGGAAAAACTCCAGGACATTAGATACTTTTGTACTAAGTTAGTGACTAGCTTTCGTGGATAGCTTTACAAGCATATCAAACATTGAGAATCTCATGTATTTTTTTATCTTGTGCTTAATTCCTGATGGATATGTTAATATGTAATTAAAGCTATGCATGAACATTTATTTTGATTGGAAATGAGAATGAGAATACTAGTATTCTCATTTATGTATGATTGCGTTGTTTTATAGACAGTGTATGAGATTGTGTCTGACTTGCAAAAAAGGGATGTGTATATGCATGTTCTTCCTTGTAGAGTTTGTTGTTGGGTATTTGCTTGGGAATAGCATGTTGGAGTTTAGAATTGTGTTTGAGATGAATTGGTTGAGGTGGAGCTTAATAGTATCGAAGAGTATGTAGTAGTGGGTGAATATGTGAAGTTGATGTGTTGATAAGCCATCCTAAGTATAAGGATGGTGTTCAGAAACTTCAATGGCAAAACTGTAATGATCTAGATAGAATTAGCCAAGGTGGCCTTAATGAAAGTTGTAGCTATGTTTCCAGCTTTCTAACACCATAAGGTATGCAATTTTTTGATATCGGGCTAGAAGTTATGATTAATTGAAGTTTTGATGTTGTTTAGGATGAACTTTTACGAACAAAAACTTTGAGTAAACTTTTGACTCTCTTAAAGTGAGAAATTGGTCTTAGGATCTTCATGAGAATTGTATATTTTTCTTCTTATCTTTCTGTTGATATAAAGTACATAATTTTTGGACAAAGGAGTAGAAAGTTATGGTGCTTAGAAGTTCTGATGTTGTTTAGGGTAAAATTAACGAACAGTCACTTTTCATGAATTTTTGACCCTTTTATAGGTCGAAATTGTTTTTGATTCCTTCTATAAAGTTGTAGAGATTTCTTTTATCTTTCCAACGGTATATAGTGTTCAAATTTTGGATATCGGAGTCAAAAGTTATGATTCTTGTAAGTGGAGACGATAGAAAGGCAGACAAAAGAAAGCAGAAGATAGAAAAGCAAATGCAAGAAAGCAGACGATAGAAAAGCAGACGAAAGAAAGCAGACGATAGAAAAGCAAACGGAAGAAAGAAGAAAATATAAAAGCAGATGGAAGAAAGCAGATGATAGAAAAGCAGACAGAAGAAAAGTAGACGGAAGAAAAGAGACAATAGAAAAGCAGACGGAAGAAAGCATACAATAGAAAAGCAGACGAAAGAAAGCAGATGATAAGAAAGCAAACAATAGAAAAGCAGACGGAAGAAAGCAGACAATAGAAATGTAGATGGAAGAAAGCTGACGATAGAAAAATATACGGAATAATGCAGATGATAGAAAATGCGACGATATAGAAGGTAGACAATAAAATTGGCCTTTAAGTCTTCATGAAAGTTATAGATCTCGAAGCCCTCTGTCTAATGGTTGAAAAACAAAGTCAATCAGACATCTGTAGAAAAAGTTATGGCATTCATACGAAGGCATGTACATTACAACTAAGGGCAGAAACGTGTCAGAGTCTTTTGCCCATAACTTCTTCTGTAGACATCCAAAAGATCTGATTCCTGAACCATTGGAAAATTATTTCTGCTTATTCTGTGTTTGTCCACTTCTTTTGTGTTTTGCACTTCTCCTCTGTTTCTCCATTTCTTCTATGTTTTGCACTGCTTCTGCGTTTCTTCACTTCCTATGTGTTTTGCACTCCTTCCATGTTTTGCGCTTCTTCTGTTTTTTATGCTTCATCTATTTTTCTACACTTCTTCTATGTTTTATGCTTCTTCTGTGTTTTGCGTTCCCTCTATGTTTTACACTTCTTCAGTTTTTTTCACTTCTTCTGTGTTTTGTGCCTATTTTGTGTTTTGCACTTCTTCTGTGTTTTGGGCTTCTTCTATTTTTCTCCACTTTGTATGTGTTTTGCGCTCCTTCCATGTTTTGGGCTTCTTCTGTGTTTTCCGCTTCTTCTGTGTTTCTGTGTTTTGCACTGCTTCTATGATTCTTGACTTTTTCTATGTTTTACGCTTCTTCTGCATTTTCCACTTCTTCTGTGTTTCTTCACTTCTTTTGTGTTTTGCACTTCTTCAGTGTTTTGCATTTCTTCTGTGTTTTGCGCTTATTCTGTGTTTTGTCCTTCTTCTGTGTTTCTCCACTTCTTCTATATTTTGTGCTTCTTCTATGTTTTTTCACTTCTTCTGTATTTTGTGGTTTTTTTGTATTTCTCCACTTCGTATATGTCTTGCGCTTTTTCTTTGTTTTGCGCTTCATTTGTGTTTTCCACTTCTTCCGTGTTTTCCACTACTTCGGTATTTCTCCACTTCTTCTATGATTTGCGCTTCTTCTGTGTTTGGCACTTCTTCTGTGTTTCTCCACTGGTTTTATGTTTTGCGCCTATTTTGTGTCTTTGGCGCCATTTTGATCGTGGCTCTGTCGTTTCGATCTAAGACCAACCTTTGGGAACCGAATCAAAAATCATAAATACCAAGGATTGCAGTATAAGATGCAACCTTGGGTCGTATCACTTAATTGGAACCGAAGGAAAAGGTTTAAGTTAGCCTGTAGTCAAAAATGGAATTGAAGTTGATAAAAAGAGGGGGTTTGTATGTTGATCAAAATTGAGGAAAATAACTAAAATTTAAAAAAATGTTGAAAAGTATCTTTTTGGATTTTTGGGAATTTGAAATAAACAAAAGTCAAACTATGATTGAGTTGGATAAAGTCCTCTTGAAAACGAGCTTAGGCTATCACGGTTCAAATCAAATTATCGGGGAGTGTATTTCACTAAGTGTTCAAATGATCAACCCTAAAGGACTCTTTAGGTCCAAGGCTTTTTAATTAATGAACTCCATTTCTTAAAACCTTGTTAAAAGCATCTTAGTGTGTGAAATGGACAAGTTAATGGAAGTGGTCAATCGAATTAAGCATAATCATCTATATCAAACACAACTAGGCAGATAAGGAGGATTAATGCAATCACCAAAAGACTTATATGAGACTTCATATATTAATCATCAAAGTTCAACATATAACAAAGTCTAAATCATAAAACATTGATCAACACATGCTTAAACTCTAACCATGCATCTTTAACTATACTATCGTAAACCCTAACTCAGCAATTTACAATAATATAATTAAACTGTTGACAATGTGGTTACTCCCCTTTGAAGCCCCGGTGAACTTAAGCCATTGCTACATCTTCAATAGGTCGGAAGCCTTTAGCCGTGCATAACTCCAAGGATCTCCATCACTGCTGAAGTCCCGACGCTACTCATGGCTGCAGAGACTAACGGTGGGGATGATGATGACGTTTCCGGCGATAGTGGGTGATGATCGGAGATGGAAAAATGATGGTGGCGGTAAGGTGGAGAGTGTGCAGTCGTCTCTGGCTACCGAATGAATATATTTTATATCTCCGTATTATGGCCGACTCCTTTAATATAATTTGGCAAGTTTTTAAAGTAAAGGAGTCAGGTCGGGTCGGTACAGTGAGAGAAATTTCTATTTGGAGTCCGGGTATCCGTCTGCACGTCGCAACGAGTGAATTATTTGACGTCGCGACGTGCTGCTCTTGTTTGTTCGCCGCGGCGATTCAATTGTTTGACGTCGCGACGTGCTGTTATCCGTCTATGCGCTGCGACTTAGAAATTGGCATACCTCGCGACGTGTCTTTCTCCGGATGCGTCGCGACGTGCTTGAAGGCTCACGTCCTGTTAACTTTCTGATGAGTTGACTCCCTTGTTTCCTACAAGACAAAATAGCAATTTGTAGTATCAATTGTCCTTAGAAAGATTATAATTCAATTAATATCAATTTGCAACAATTTTACCAACAAATTGCAAATCATATGAGCTCACTATAAGGAACCAGTTTAAGCACAAAAATCACCAATTAGGAGTCAAAACGTACATTAACAATTATGAAAAATGCAACCAATTTATAAGATAACTTGGGCTCAATCAAATTTCCCTACACTTAGACCTTTGTACTCCTGGACAAAGTTTACAAGAATAAAAAAGATGCAAGTGTAAAAGAAAAAAATTCGCCAATGCTCAAAGCAACAATAGGAAATTGACACAACTCACTTCCTCAGGATTCAATCAAAACAAATTGAAAGAGTGCTAATAAAACAAACACTAAAAGAGTTTAATTCAGGATATTGGACAAAAGAGATACCACTCAAGGTAAAGTGTTTGCTCTCATCTCACTTGTGTTTAGGGATATTTCACTCTCAACCTACTTAATCCATACTCTACCATAAGCTTGTAGCAATGCTATTTCTCCACTACAAGAACTATCATTTTGAAGATCAAGAGGACTTTTCAGGGTTTTAATGTGCGGAGGGCTAGATGAATGGATGAGATTAAATAAAAGAAGTTTATGGACACATGCACTAGATTATGTAACGAATGTCAGCAGTTGAACTAATAATCGTAACACTTATTTATATACTTGCTTTTTTTCACATGTACACTGTCTCTTTTTGAGACACTGTCCCTTTTTTGGGGCACACTTTTTTTCAATATCTATTATCCTTATAAACTAATGACATCATATGAGGATGCATGCAAGTGCTCATAATATAAAAGGCTCAATGGGCTAGCAAGGGATAAGTGTTTATGGACTGTGTTTGGGAAAAGGGGTTGAAGAAAGAACGCCTCTATCACAACAAAATTCTAGTCCATAAATCTTTGAGTATGAATTGAAACAAGTTCTAAAGAGATATGAAGTAGGTAGATGCATACATAGATAGAAGAAAAAATTTAGGCTTAAATATCCTTCCAACAAGGGTATGATCTCAATGACCAATTTCAAGCCTCAAAAACTTAAAAGGCTACTTTATTAGCATGCCTTCATTTATTTTGTGTTGAAAACATCATAAGTAAAATTAGCCAATACCGATTATTATTAAAAGAATGGAAGATATTTTCCTAAAGTCAAGCATCACTTTGAAACATATAAAGTCTTTGAAAGCAAGAATTACAAGAGCCTAGTTTGGAGAAAGTTTGAATTGAGTAAAAGAGTTAAGCATAAATATCATTTCTGTAAAAAAATGACGTCACGACGTGTGTGGTCAACATTATGACGTCAAGACATATGTGCTAAAATGATCAGCCTCGTCGCGATGTGAGGTCTCTCGTTGCGGCGAGGAACAGCAGAATGACATAATTTCCAAGTAAAACATAATGCAAAATTGGCTAACACATTCATAAATAAGATGTCAACAGGCATGCAATAAGAAAATTAGACAGGGAAATAGCTCCCCCACACTTAAACAATGCATTGTCCTCAATGAAAATAAAGCATAATGGACTTTGAAAGAGTAAGGCATGAGAGTAAGGGAATGTATAAAAGGAAGAAGACTATTAAAGAAAGTAAAATCAACCTATCCACCTACGGTTCTCCCCCAGACTTATCTATGAAGTATAATCGGAAAAATTGTAAACAGGCATGTGAGGGAGAGAAAGAACCTGATATTAAAGGAGGTTTAGGGGTCTCATGGTAGAGCTTTAGCAGATGCCCGTTGACCTTGAGTCTGGCTTCGGTTTGTTCATGTAGAAGTTCTACCACACCAAAACTGTGCACTTTAGTTATCACATACGGTCCATCCCAACGAGTATTGAACTTGCCATCCTTAAAAGTGAAACAGGCCTTGTATAATAGGACTTTATCGCCTTCCTTCAGATTCTTCCTATGAAGAATCTTTTCATGTATTAGTTTTGCCTTTTTCTTATAGAGACGAGAGTGTTCATATGCTTCAAGCCTCAACTCTTCTAATTCTTGCAGCTGGAGTTTCCTTTCCATGCCCGACAGTTCCAAATCCATGTTACATTGTTTAACCGCCTAATAAGCTTTATGCTCTAACTCCACAGGTGGATGGCATGCTTTTCCATAAATTAGTCTATATGGGGACATACCTATTGGGGACTCGTAAGTAGTGGCCCATAGTGTTTCTTCTAAGTGTAGACTCCAGTCTTTTTTTGGATGGCTTGATCATTTTTTCCAAAAATGTGTTCCACCTCTCTGTTCGAAACTTCGGCTTGGCCATTGGTTTGTGGGTGGTAGGCAGTGGAAACCTTATGCATAACTCCAAACTTGGAAAGTAAGTTGTTGATAACTCTATTGCAAAAATGAGTTCCTCTATCACTAACCACAGCCTTCGGGATTCCAAATCAATAAAAGATATTGGATTTAAGGAATTTGGACACTACCTGCGCATCGTCCTTTCACTTAGGAACAACCTCTATCCATTTGGAGACATAGTCAACAGCTAGGAGAATATACACAAGGCCAAAAGATGGGGGAAAAGGTCCCATGAAATCGATACCCCAAACATCAAAGATCTCGCAAAACAGAAGTGGGTGTTGGGGCATTTCATGTCGTTTTTCTAATCCTCTAAAACGTTGACACTTATCGCATGATTTGCAAAAGTGAAATGAATCCTTAAAAAGGGTGGGCCAGTAAAAACCCAAATTCATAATTTTTTGCGATATCCTCCTAGCACTAAAATGGCCCCCACAAACCATTGAATAACAAGCTGAGGGACACATCTCCTAATTACCTGGTCACTGCATAGCCTACACAAGTAAGGTTCATCCTAGATGTAATATCGAGCTTTGTTTTTTAACTTTGGAGCCTGTGCCTGAGACATAAAAGGAGGGCTTAGCCGGGTTGTCAGGTAATTGACAATATGTGCATACCAGGGTTCCTTCAAAACTGAGGCGCACAGAACTGAATCAGGAAAAGAATCACAAGTCAGTTCAGTATAGTTTACTCCCTATGTATCTTCAGGTAGCCTGCTCAAATGGTCAGCTACGTGATTTGTTGCGCCCGCCCGATCCTTTAATTCAATGTCAAACTCTTAAAAAAGCAAGGTCCACTGTATCAATCTAGGTTTCGACTGTGGTTTCCTTATAAGGTACCTAATAATTGCATGATCAGTAAAGATTATGGCATGTGAGTTGAGAAAATATTGTCTAAATTTTTTCTAACGCAAAAACCAATGCAAAGAGCTCTTTTTTGCTCATCGTGTAGTTTGTTTGAGCTAGGTCCAGTGTCTTCGAGGCATAAGCAATGACTCTTGCAAATTTCTCCTTTCGTTGTCCCAGCATAGCTCTTACAGCACAATTGGAAGCATCACATGAAAGCTCAAATGGCAAATTCCAATCAAGAGCAACTAAAATAGGTGGAGAAATGAGTTTGGATTTTAATTTATCAAAAGCCTGTTTACAAGAATCATCAAACTCAAATTTTTCATCCTTTTGCAATAGTTTGGAAAGAGGTAGTGCGATTTTGCTGAAGTCTTTAATGAATAGCCTATAAAATCCTGCATGACCTAGAAATGACCTGATATCTCAAACGCAGGCAGGAAAAGACAAAGAGGAGATTGTAGGAAAATCCCGATCCATGTATCATATACACGGGGTGCGGAAAACAAAAATTTTTGTTGCCGGGACCTTCCCG
>JANKYE010000008.1:5759303-5771713 GCA_032467995.1 Erythroxylum dillonii | reverse complement strand
GTGGAGAACTGAATCCGTACTTTGTATACTGCAAAGAGGAACATGTACAAAAATAATAACCCAAATATGAGCAAACTTCACATACCTTAGCTTGTTGGTCATCTCTCGATACTTGCGCGGCTAAGGGTATGAAATCTGCCACTTGACGGTCAAACCTGGAAGTCGCAACAGATGGAAACTCGTTATCATAATAAGAATAATATGAATAATCAGAATTAAAAACATACTGATGATAGTGAGCAATGCCGCTAAAAGATCGAAAAATCAGAAAGAGCTGTAAAACTGAAACACACAAAAGACAAGGTAACCAATAGCAACAAAACCAAAATCACAAACAAAAACAAAAACATCACTAACAAAAACCGTTAAGAAATTCCCTGGCAACGGTGTCAAAATTTGGTGATGTTCTTTTCATCCCAAAAACCTACCCTAAACCTACGATTATCTAACCTAATGCTTCCTTTCCTTCTTTTACCCTAATACTTAAATATGTATGCAGCAACACCATCCATCTCCTATTTGATATCAATCTCTTCCTTATCTTGTCTTCCTTTTGTCTAGATCAGGTGTACATCTAATTTCGATAGGAGTCTTCTTGAAAAGAGAGTAAGAAGATCTTGGGCGATTGTATTTTAATTGGAAACGAATTTTAGAAATCTGCAGGTTTCAGATTCCATCCTTAGGCGTGCCCACGCCTAATCTTTGAATTTCGTCCAGATTGGAAATTTTGGATTTCTTTCCTTCTTTTGTGCCTTTTTGGTCCTTTTTCGTCCTTAGAGTGTTGAAAACCATATGTAAACAATTATAGAACAATTCCATCAATTTTGGATAATAATTTCAACACATCAATCAAAATGAAGTCCAAAATATATGCATTTTAATTGACTTAACAGGCTTAACCGAGTTTTTAAAATGTTTTAAGCTAGAGTGAAAACTGCAATTAATGATTGTCCAAAGGAGAGAATGTTGGACAATTTTGTTCTTTCCCATAAAGTTGGACAACTTGTCCAACTTTAATTGCATTTTTCAGTTTTTCAATAAATTATCAGTTAAGTTACGTAATTTGATCCAGATAATAATAATAAAGTGACCTAATAAATGATCTAATTCAATGGGTCAAAGTCTGGGTAGAAAATGGATCCTAATTAGTGTGAACTGACTCATATCGGCCTTGTAATAGGGAAGTCCGATATGAAAGTTATATATAGATTAAGATCTCCTGTAATTACTCAGATCAATCGTAAGCATAAGGATTCTCTGATCCGTTAAGAGAGCTTACGTATTGAAAAAACTGTAGAAAGACCTAAATCTCGTGTTAGGAAACACTTTCTATAAAAGTCCTAGGAGATTCATGATCGTTTAAAGCTCAGAAACATCATTGGAGTTAGAGATGGAACCGAAATCATGTATTCTACGTTATCTTCTTTTTTAATTATTTCATGTTGGATCTTGGGCACGGAATAAGGTCTGTACTACGTATTACAAGATTATGTAAGATGTATCTTGTAAGACAATATGATAAAATGTTTTAAAAGCAACTAAATGTAAATTGTCTTCAATCTTTTGTCAATTCTTGTATTTAAAAATTGAGTTAATATTTTGAATAACTATAATTAACCCGTTGACCCCTGATCAAAATTCTATTTGATCTTAATATAAGTACTGAAGCATTCAATATGACATTCCCAATCAGTTAAATAACCTTTTTTTTTCCAAGATTAAAACAATATCTTTTGGGGGCTCGAATCTCTAAATAGAGGTGTTACAATTTACAGTCCAACATCCGCCGGGCCCGCAAACCTGAAACGAGTTTGCCTGGAATTTTTGGGTTATGGCCAATAGGTTTCTACCAAAGACGATGGTATGCGAATTCCTGAAGTGCAATTAGACGTGCGTAGTTCTCTCTGAGCTCCGATCCCTGAACTTCTCTTACTGTAAGTTGGGTAATATAATAGTATGTGGGCACTAGTAAGTTCTAAGTACTATACTTGATAGTGAAACGTGGTCGAGAGAGTAATGCCGAGGCCTTGGTTTCTAGTTTTTCTGGTATTGTTGATTGTATTCACTTCCCAGCTTGAGTGGAAAGAGCAACTGGGAGAAGATGTTGAAGCAATTTCGAGCATTTCCCGGAATGAGAAAATGGGTTTCAAGCGAGAAGCTGTTAAAGAAAAGGTTTGATTTTATTCGTTATAAGATTCGATTTTTCCACATGGATTATTTGAATTGAGGTTAAAGAAATTGTTTATGGATTAATTTTGGGGATGGGACTAGAGTACAGAGTATAATCAAGTAGTCTATATGGGTTGATCATCGGGCATTTTTAGCAACGTTTAGATTTGGCCAGAATATTGTTAGAGTCATATAGATATGTTGGACAATTATATATATGTATATATATAATAGGACCTAAAAATATACTAAGTCTCTTTGCATAATGAAACTACTCATTATGCTTTTCTTTTTGAGCTGGATGGGTTATGCAAAAGAGATTATTATTTTTAAGTGCTTTCTATTTCACAACCAAAGATGACTCGAGCTCCAATTGTTCAACAAGTAGTTGATTCTATTAAGCTTTGGTATACTGGCTACTCTACATTTTGCTTCAAACAATAGTTGTTGGATCAAACCACTAAGACTAGTAATTTCCCATTAAGAACTATCTGTAATTTCTCCCCTTCAGTATAAAGATCTGAGCACCACATGGGCCTTACAATAATGGAGTCATTCAGCTGCTCTTTTTCTGCAAATGCATCTTTACCCAGCATAATTCCTCATCCCAATTCTCAGCTGTCTATGAAGACCACATTGCTATAGTAATCCTTGTCAAATTTTTTTGCTTTCACTGTCAAAATTTCCACAATATCCCCTACTGCTCATCTTGGTTGCGGATAAAGATGACTAACAATTCTTTGCTTATCATTCTTGCAATTTTCATTCTTTTAAGTATTTTAAGGATTCAGCGAAGTACAATACATGCTCTTCTATTAGCTCATTAACAGTTTACTTGTTTGTCCTACATCTCTTGGATTGTTAGTAGAGCTTTCTGATGAGACTAGAAGTCCTATGTCTTGGACTTGCTTCATTTTCATTCTGCTTTCTGAAGCAAGTTTCACCCTATTATTCCATTCTTCACTCATTTCTTCAAGTCCACAAGGTTTCCTTCTTTCCTTGTTTGATTCATTGGCGTCTGTTTAGTAAGCAATTTCTTTTTGGTTCATTGATTCAAACAAGAAACTTGATCCATTGAAGCTGATTGTTTCATAGTACTATAATGTTACCTAGATGGTTAGTTGTTTGATACCCTCATGTTTCTACCATTGGGGTTGTGTTTTCCAATATCCAATTAAAATGCTGGTGTTGTGTCGGGTATCTGCAATTCTCAAGATTTTTTCATTTCCATTATGCTTTGGATGCTAATGTGACTCACTAGTAACTATGCTGCAGATCATGATCTCTCAAGAAAAGAGAATTCAGAAACTTAATCTGCTTGTCAAGAATCTTCAGGAGCAGCTGATACTGTGTAGGGGTGAAAACTCTGTTGTCAATGGTACCACAATCCCTTTAAGTGATCGTTCAAATGAGCTTGAGCAGTAGCCGATATTGGAGGACTAGATTTATTGTCAGTTTTGACATCAATATAATTGGTATGTACAAGTTGTTAGAGCTCCTTTTTTGTGCCGAAGGAATTTTATCTCATCATTGGGTTAGCATGTCCCAGTTCACCTTTGTGAACCGAAAACATTGCTACTTTTTCTTGTACCTATAGTGATATGCTATGCAAATTTCTGCCATTGCCTGCTGCATGTGACAACAGCCTACCTCAGTCTGTTCAGAAATTAAAATCGTAAGAAATATATTATTCTGGATAATTGATGCCTTGGAATGGAAAGACCAAGATTTATTCAAATGAAAATTGACTTTTATTATACTATAAATTAAGACGCTAAGAATATTTAGTTGCAGCAAAGGTGTCTGTTGTATCTATTAGTATAGGATCGGGTCACAGGGCGATTGACAGAAAGGTCTAAGTCAATTGACTTCTCTTTTTCCTTTCCCTTGTTCCGATTTCTTGAATGACCTATTTTCAATGACTCAAAACTCGTCGAAGGGAGCTTGACACCTTAGAACTCGTTAGAAGAGAGAGAGCTCTAGACCTCTGAAATTTAAGATAGAAATCGGCTTGGGGTTTTTATTCATCTTGTCCCTTTAAATAGGACTAGTCTTATTACAAGAGTAGGAAACCTATAATTTAGGTTTCTTTCAAAAATCTATTCTAGGAAACAAATCAACAATTTCCCGAAACCTATTCTAGGAAATAAATCAACAATAAAAATAGAAACCTAAGCCTTTTAATGCTGGAAATCAGTTACTACGTCTATTATAGACGTGTCCCACAAAAGAGTCCATAACAGTGTCCTAAGTGAAATCCGTTGTATGCCTTTATTGTATGCTATTGGGATTCTAAATGCAAATGGACTCATGCATGCTTGTTGACGAAGTTTATGGTACTATATACCTAGTAACTTGAAACTCTCAGTTTTACTAGCAGCAAAGATGGTGGGGGGATTGGTCGGAACTTGGGGGTAGGGATGGTTACCCTATTTGTATGTAAATGAAAAGGAAGAATTCAACAGCCATGGTTATTAGCTGTCCAGTTTGCATTAACACATATTGGCGCACTTGTTTCTGATGTATACTAGAATAGCTGTTAGATTGTTACTCATAGGGGCAGAAATTTGGTTTATGTGCCTTTGCAGTTGCACTAAAGATAGTAAAGAGGCACTACTGCTCTTTTACTATCTTTAGTGTCTAGTGTGAGAGTTAAGAAAAGAGTTGACTGCAAAGTGGTCGAAATAGTAGAGAAATGTTGAAGCCAAGTGTCCACGAATTTCAAGAGTTGTTTGGGTCTTAACTGAAGGGTTCTAAATATTTCAAAGTATCCATAAAATTTCTTGAATTGGAAGATTAGCCCAGGAATAACCCTTTTTTCCATAAGATAATAGTGAGATTCAAATTCATCATTTTAGTTAATCTATGTCTTTGACATCCATAACATATCTTTCATACATTTTTACACTTTTTGGACTTTTGCACCCTTAAAATTTGCAGTCACATTCCATGGCTAGTTTCTTCAGTATTATGCTAAGATACCTTCTAGTTAATAGTTGCTCACGTTTGTTTGTGGTCCCTGTTTAGTTATATTGATCAAACCTTTTTATCTTCCTTAAACTTTTTTATGAAGGTTTAATGTCTATTGATGAGCATTTATTCTTGATGGAAAACTTACTTGCTGATTCATGCAGTTAATGTAACATGTATGAAGAGGGACCTCCATTGTTCTCTCCCTCTCTCTCACTCTCTATGACCCAATCAGTCTGGTCCTTAGCTGTCACATATTAGTCTGCTCATTCTGATTCAGTGAGCCAAATTTAATGTCACAACCGAGCTTCCCATGTAGCATTTATCCATAAACCCCCTTGTTTGGTCACATTAATTCTTTATTAGTAGGGTCAGAGTATCACGGGATATACAGGGATTGCATATATGATGTAACAAAAAACTTATAAACATGTAATTGAGTTCTAGATAATTTATCAGAGATGCTAATTCATAGATGATGTAACAAAAAACTTATAAACATATAAACATGTACTTGAATTCTATATAATTTATCAGAGATGCTAATTGGTTACTCGGACATTTTAGTGGAGTCTTGTCAGCAAGTAAAACATGCAATTCTCTACTTTGTTGTTCTCAGGAAATGAAGGTAAAGGTTAAATCTTATCTAATGCTGAATTTCCAAGCTTGACTGATAGGTCCTCCCAACCTCATTCAAAACTGCGAAGTACACATTAGACCAGGTTTCTTAATAGCTTCAAAACTGATGCCACCAGGTTTGTTAATAGCTTCAAAACTGATGCCACCAGCTACATTCTTTTGGTAACAACAAAAGCTTAGGCATGCAAGCATACCTAGACCCCTAATCTTGGTTGGCCCTCACCTAAACATTAATTTAACCTTTTGATTCATGTATTTTGAAAACCAAACAAGCTAAATTGAACATAATGAGCCCAGAAGGATATGTCTCCATTTCCTGGTCTCACCTATGTTGTTGGAAATGCGCAGTTGAATTGTTGAACAAAAAATCAAGTTCTGCCCACCATTAAGTCAAACACATGAAATGAGGTGTAACATTAGCCATACTTAGCACTACCATTCAAACACTTTGTTTTGATATGGTACGAACCATCAAGAGTAGCAT
The DNA here is from genome assembly GCA_032467995.1 of Erythroxylum dillonii. Lineage (NCBI taxonomy): Eukaryota > Viridiplantae > Streptophyta > Magnoliopsida > Malpighiales > Erythroxylaceae > Erythroxylum > Erythroxylum dillonii. Next base: position 5,765,451 of record JANKYE010000008.1, on the reverse strand, counting down.
GATTATGTCCTCTATGAAGCTAGATATTGGTCGATAAAGAGTTAAACTAACATGGTTTTCCATTGAAATGATCCTATAGATTAGTAATAGAAGTTCTTGATAGTAATAGAAGTTCTTGATCCTTCTCCCAAAAAGAAAAAGAAATGGCTTTCTGAGTGGAAATTAACTTCCACACATCAAAAGTTTGAGCAGAGGTTAGTCTAATTATAAATAACTTAAAGGTGTCTTCCTATAATTAAAATCCTTTCAAAATATCTCTTAAAAAACAAAAATAAAAATTCACTTTCTATTCCCTTTTTCTTTTTCTTGCCTAATATTGGTGAAGAACGGGATGGACCGAGACATTGCGTCCTGGGTACACCAACCATAAATTGTAGTCTGACCCACCTAAGGAACCTCCAACAGATACTAATTATGACAGTAATGCAAAAATTTATATCAGTAGTTAGCAGTCTCTTGAAGGAAACAACAAGACATGTTCTATTCCCAACACTGGCATAGCCTCCATATTCTCTTCCCAACACTGGCGTAGCCTCCATCAAAATCAAGTGTAGAGAATTGCCAGATTTCATTAAATTTTTAATTAATCACGGCTCTTAATCTGTTGCTGTGCATCTTTCTCAAGAGTAAATGACATCATTAATGTCTCCTCTAACTTTTCATTCTATTGTGTACTACTAACAAACTTTAAAGAACTTTCTTATGAGCTAAGGTAATCTAATTGGAGCATTTGAAGTTTCAAAGCTTGAAAGTGCACCAACCCTGAAGGCAGGTTTGGAAGAAACTTCATATTCAATCGCCACCCACCTGAATCTATAGTCCAAATTGTCATCAATTAATGAGGGAGGCTTCCCCCAAATGGCAAAAATGAGGCGTTAAAGATGACTACGTAATTGATGAGAAGAGATTACTAGTAAAACATCTCTTTCTTTGCCAATAATTCCAACCAAAGATTATCTTCACAACCATTCTTTTTCAAAGAGAAAGAGCAGACTATTTAGTTACACTTTTTCTTTTTCTTTTCTTGTAGTCTTTATCTTGCTAGAACATACTGCGACGTGCTTAAACCAAAGCATGTTCCACCAACTGCTCATGACCCATAAAGGAAATTTCATGATTTGAACTTAATTCTCTTACTTAGGATGTAGCTCCCTGACTATTGCACCAATCTTTCACAATCTTTCGATTCGGTGTTGCTGCTCACTGAAAGCAGTGCAGGGACGTTAAGGGTGAAGCCCATTAGTGTTGTTTCCGAAAATTTCTGGACCAGTGGGCCAGCGGTTCAATTTGAAACACGAAGGACCAGAATAACATCAAGTTTCAAATGGAGAAAAATCATCTGCGGAATCCATGACGGAGAATTATGCTAACAACCAGCCCCATTTAGTGACTCATTAAACTTCAAGCAACAAAAGAAGCCTCCTTTTTATGGTTCATGCTACAGATTTTGATAGGATTACATTTTCTATTAGATATGAAAAGGGAACTAATTTATTTTGATTCTTTAATGTGTTAAAGAACACACATGAATGGTATAGTATGGTACGTTGCAGAAACTCATGTCAAATGACACTGTAGAGCTGGGCCATCCGATTAATCTTTGTCATGAATAGTTTCGTCTATAGGATTAAAAAATGCAATTAGAACTTAAATCAATGTTTTAAAAATCGGACCGGACGGTCCGATCCAACCAAAAAAAGTTTGAATCGATTAGTAGTTCTGTTCGGTTTCACTTAATAACCTCTATATACAAAAACTGACCAATTCAAACGTTTTCTAGTCGGGCTGAATGATTAGGGCTAGTTTTTTAAAACCTTGATCACACGTTATCTCGCGCTTAACAAGATATTGATCCACAAGACACAGACATATATGGAGTTTCAAACTCTGTAAAGTATAGACCTATAACCTGACAATCAAGGTTTTTATCATAATATAACTTAGAACTTTTAATTCATCTTAATATTTTTAAAATATTCAAAATAGGCTTTAACGAGTAGAAAATTTAATTGAGTTAAACTTTTGTGACGTGGCATTTTTTATATTTTGTAAAATCTATTGACGGACTATGCTACTTTGTATAGAACTATATCATATCATACGGGTCTCATCAACAAATTTTAACCTATTAATTTTATTTTAAAAATCTATTTTGAACATTTTAAAAATGTTAGGCTTAAAACTAATACGCAACGAACTCGGTCTATCGTGTTTTTATTCACTTTTAACTTTGAAAGTTTGTTTCTCAAAAGCATATTATGTAGCCCAACGTACATCTATTCTAGATAAAGCTATTATCAAAAATTCACTTTGAGAAATTCAAAACATTTTATTTGTGTGTAAATTCTGGCCCTTAAAATAAATGAAAATATTTGATGATGATGATGAGACACAACCTCCTTTAGAAATACATTTTTTATTTTAATTGTTATTTTAATATTTATATTAAACTCATATTTATTTATTATTAATTCATTATATAATAGCAGATATTGGTGTATTTTTATTTCAATAAATTTTTTTACTTATTCTTATAAGTTTTACTTCTTATTTATTATATACTGGTTTTATAGCAATTTACTATCGGTTGAACCTCTAAACCTTAAACCTTTCCTTCGACCAATTCGATGTCCGGTCCAATTTTTAAAGCATTGACTTAAACATGGGGTTTTTCTTATACCCCACAAATTAAACTCTCCTATGCTTTTCTCTCATGTGTGTACATAAGAGGAAAATGAAAACCATAACATTACAACAATGCAATAGCTAATATAGTTGAACTAATGCTCTTATTGGGATTTGAATGTAACATAAACTCAAATTGCAGATAAACTTGATTAAAAAAGTATTTAGAGAAGAAGAATATTATTACTCAATCAAGAAAAATAAGACAAAACTAAGAAAAAATAGAAGTATTGTGTTTAACTAATTTGCTATAAATTACACTTGAATATATTAATGAAAAGCGATAATAACAAATTCCTAATAAAAACTATAATGAGATAATGATAAAATATAATCTTTTAGAGCAATTTAACGCAAAAGTAAGTTTCATTAATTTGTGAAGTTCCCTTAATGCAAACTTATTGTCAATAACACCAAGAGCTTCGTGAGATATTTCAAATTTAGTTTTGGAAAGTGCTTTAGTAAAAATGTCAACTACTCATTCTTCAGTTCTTATTTTTTGTAGTTCAATATCTTGAGTCAACATCTTCTCTCGAACAAAATGAAAATCAGTTTTAACGTATTTCGTATATGCATGAAACTCTAGATTTGTAACAAGCTTTATTGCAATATCATTATTAAACTAAATAGGAACTGGGTAGTTAAGAGTGGATATCATTTCTTGAATAAGTCTTTTAAGCCACAAAGATTCTTAAGTGAGCATAGTAACTACTACATACTTTACTTCACAACTTGAAAGAGCCACGACAATTTTTTTTACTACACCATAAAATTGTAGTAGAACTTGTAATAAAACAAAGCCCTATTATGGAGTGCTTGTCATTACCTCAACAATGCAATCTGCATCCACAAAGCCCCCTTTTGCACCACTTTTAAAGTTCTCTCAACCAATTCGTATGGATGTCATTAGAGGCCTGATATTTGTGTAACTATAGTGATGACAATAAGACTATTTCAAAAATTAATTTGAGGGAAACTATAAGAAAAAGGTTAATCTTCATAATAAGGTATTTGGGGATATGGTGAAACAATTTGAAAGGGGATATGGTGAAACAATTTAAGGATAAGGTAATGTATGAAGAAGATTTGAGTTTGGTAAGAGATGTCAATCAAATATGGGAGAGAGCTGCAACTTTTTTAAGGAACACAACTATAGAGACCTTGGGTACTTCTAAATGGACAAGGGATAGTAAAAGGGAGTCTTGGTGGTGGAATAATGATGTTTAAGAACAAGTTAAGTTCAAGAAAGTTGCCTATAAAGCTATATGGGATAGCTCTATAGAGGTAGAGAGACTCAATAATAAAGAAAGGTATAAAACTGGCAAAGAATAAGACGAAAAGGATCATCTCACAAACTAAAAGTAAAGCTTATGAGAAAAATTATCAACGATTGAATACTAAAGATAGAGAAAAAAAATATTTTAAGTTAGTGAAAGCTAGGAAATGAAGGGATTTTGATTAAGTCTGTTGAGTAAAAGATGAAGTAGGATGGGTGTTTGTAGCTGAAAATGACATCAATAGTAGATGGCAAAGGGACTTCTATAGCCTCTTGAATGAAGACGTAGAGGATAACATTCATTTAGGTGACTTTAGCTTGTTTGAGAGGTTTCGCAATTTTACGTACTACCCACAGAATAGGAGGAACGAAATTAAGAATATGTTAAGGGAGATGAAAGGGTTGTAGGGAAGTAGGACCTAACGAGATACCTATAGAAATGTGGAGGAGCCTAGGTGAAGAGGGTATTACTTGGCTAGCCATGCTTTTTAATGTGATCCTTAAGTTTACCAAAATGTTAGATGAGTGGAGATGTCGGATGGTAATTCCTTTATACAAGAACAAAGGGGATATCAAAAGCTGTAACAACTATAAAGGCATTAAATTACTTAGTCACACCATGAAGTTATGAAAGAAAGCGATAGAGAAGAGAGTAAAAAAGGATGCTGCTATCTCAAAAAACCAACTTGGTTTAATGCCAGAAAGGTCTACGACAAAAGCTTTTCATCTCTTTAGAAGGTTAATGGAATACTACAGGGGAGAAACCGTAACATTCATATGGTTTTTATTGATTTAGAGAAGGCGTATAACAGGATTCTAAGGGAAATCATATGGAGGTGTTTAGAAGTCAAAAGGGTTCCGATGACTTACATACAAATTATTATGGATATATATGTTTGTGTAAAAACTAAAGTAAGGACGATCAGAGGAGATACATAAATTTTTTTTATAGATATTGGGCTACACCAAGGTTCTGATTTGGGTCCCTTTTTGTTTGCAATAGTAATTGATGAGCTCACTAAGAACATCCAAGGGGATGTGCCTTGATGTATGTTATTTGCTGATAACATTGTATTAGTGGATGAGATAAAAGAGAGGGTCAATGCCAATCTTACACTTTGAAGAAATACGTTAGAATCAAAGGGTTTTAGATTGAGTTGGACTAAGACTGAGTATTTGGAGTGTAACTTTTCAGGACATAGGGTGGTTACAGATGTGGAGGTAAATATTAGTTCAAAAGCTATATTATAAAAGAAGTGTTTTAAATATTTAGGATCTATCATCAAGAGCAACGGAGAAATTGATGAAGACATAGTTCACTGGATCAGAGCAAGGTGGCTAAAATAGAGAGGTGCTTTAGGAGTTTTGTGTGACAAAAAGATATCATTCAAGACTTAAAGGCAAATTCTATCATTTAACAATTAGATTGGTCACACTCTAAGAGGTGGAGTGTTGGCCCATTGAATAAGTTTATAATCATAAGCTAATGATAACAAAGATTAGGATGCTTAATTAGATATGCAACCTTACTAAAAGGGATAAGATAAAGAATGTAATGGTAGGGAACAAATTAAAGGTAGCTAATTATGGACAAATTAAGAGAGACAAGGCTTAGGTGGTTTGGACATGTTAAAAGGAGACACTTAAACGCTTTGGTGAGAAGATTGTACTTAAAGATTATAAGAGAAAAATAAGGAGGTCTAAGAAGAATTAGAAGGAGGTGAAAAAGAAAGATATGACAATGTTAGAACTTATCAAGGACATGACCATCAATAGAAAACTTTAGTGTACTAAGATTCAAGTAAATGATCTATCGTAAAGAAATCCTAGTAGTTCTCTTATATCTTTTAACTCTTGCCTATTGTAGTTAGCCTGAGTGGTAATTATTTATTATTATTATTATTGTTATTGTTGTTAGTATTATTATTAATATATTTATTATTAGCATTAGTATTTTCATTATTATTATGTTTATGATGATGATGATGATGATGATGATGATGATGATGATGATGATTATGATTATGATTATGATGATGATGATGATGATTATTATTATTATTATTATTATTATTATTATTATTATTATTATTATTATTATTATGTTTTTACTATTATTTATATATATTAGGTATTTTTATTGTATTTTAATTTTTTCCTATTAATTTATTTTATTATTTTTATTTG
>JANKYE010000008.1:5709904-5729621 GCA_032467995.1 Erythroxylum dillonii | reverse complement strand
ATTATTATTATTATTATTATTATTATTATTATTATTATTATTCTTATTATTGTGCTAGTTTTTGCTGCTCTTCATTACAATTTACGTTGTTCCACAAGCAACACCATCCCAAAAGCAAAAAACAACAGCAAAAAGCAGCAAGAAGTAAACAAATACATGACTTAAAAAACGTTGAAAATGAAAAAGATATAATAAACAAAAAGATAAAGAGTAAATCTTTAGATCTGAAAGCATACTGTGAATAAGTTTTTGGTGATATACGTATATGTTTTGTCTTTATTGTGTATTATGTATACATGAGAATTTTTGGGTGTTTCTAAAGATGTTGTTTAAAGCTAGAAATATATACGTATATGTTTCTAAAGCCGAGAAAAGAAAGTTACAGTATTGAGAGAAAGTTGTAGATGGTGAAATACGGGTAAGAGAAGTTAGAATGGGAGTGGGTATGTAGTGAAAATAAATTAGAAATGGTGAGAATCTGAAAAAAAAAATGAATGAAATAAGGAAAGAAGAAGAGCTGCAACTCGGTGAAGAAGAGAGAGGAAAGTTGGGAGGGACGCTCGAAGCGGAAGACGTTAACGTAAAAGGTTAAAGTTGTCTTTAATTAGAATTCGTATTCTTAGAATAGATAAAAATAGGTAGTAGAGAGTTTTAGCTATTCCGTGAATTTAAAGAATACGTAATCTACGTATTACATATTCTGTGTTTAATTGCAAACCAAACACAGGTTTAATATTATGTTAGGAATAGGGAGGGAATAGAATAGCTATTCTCTCAAATCAAACATTCCGTTAGTATCATCGAATACACATTATTTACACTAGGAATAGAATCTATACGAAGAATTTGATTTTTGACATGATCAAATGAATCATTTAAACCCATCAAGAACTGAATTAATCCGCTCATCTGATTTAAATCAGCTGTGGTTTTTGATGAACTACATGTACACTCTGGAATTGGCAACAAGCAACTCAACTGTTCCCATAGTTTCTTTATTCTTGTATAATATCTGGCAATGTTCATGTCTCCCTGATCAATCGAACTTATTCCCTCTGAATCTGATATATCATATGCCCGTTGTTTTCTCCAAATCTCTCCTACTTCATCATACAAATCTTTTGCATTTCTTACATAAATGACGACATCAGCTAACTCTTCGGAGATAGAATTCAGAATCTAAGATGTGACCATGTAGTCTACCCAAACCCAATGTTCATATTCAAGCGATGCCTTATTCGACATGACAAACGTTCCATTGATGAATCCCAATTTTACCTTAGCTTCTAAGGCAATTCTCACACATCTCAACCATAACAGGTAATTGGATCCATTAAGAGGATAAGATATGAGAATCATACTAGGACAATCTAATGATTGAAGCTGTAAAGGATCTTCAATGGACTAGCTTCCGTAGTGTTGTCTTGTTTCGTGACAATGATCATCTTCTGTTGTGATCAACAAGAACTATCACTAGCAAAGTGCACACTTTATCAGCAACCAGGAATCGTCTGCTCTGATACTACATTCATATTTAGCTAAATGAAGGAAAATAAGAAATTGTTATATCTATTATTGATGCTAAAAGAGTTTGTTTATATACAGCTTACAAAATATTAACTTTCAAAGGCTGTGAACAAGCTAACTAACTTTAACCGTTTCTTGAACAGATTTCTCAGCTAAGTTTTAACTTAAACACTACTCCACTTTACTCCATATATTTTACACATAGCATCTCAAGTTTTAACTTTTAGAAGTAAGAACTAGGAACTACTAATAAATAAGATTTAGGTATACTTTAGATCTGGTTTAATTCTCTAATAAACTTCGCAAATCGCAATGATGCTTGGACACGCTTTAAAGTGCATTTAACTCGAACTTTGACTTCCACATTTTAATAAAATGAAAATCAGTAGAATTCATATATGCGGGCGGAAGTATTGTTGACCATAATAATTTATATCAGCGAGTAGTCCTAGAAATAGACAGGTATTTTTAGATACATTTGCTGTTACAATCCAAGCAATAACATTATATTAGAATGTAAATTTCTTATAATCTGTAATTATTCGGCACTGAAAGCAAAGAATTGTTACATGTAGAAGCTATTATGCTCCAGGGCTTTTCATGATATTCACACTAAAACTGCTCCAATGGATATCGACTGCCATTTACAGCCACAAGATGGAAAAGTTCAAAGAAGGAACCATTAGTGAAAAAGAAAAAATATCAAAGCCGAGGAAAACGATAATACCGGGAATTTATTAACTGGGTGTTTATGGTATTTGGCAATTCTTCAAAACAGAAAATAGGTCATAAGGAGAGAGAGAGAGAGAGAGAGAGTTGCTGTGTGCTTTGGTTCATATATTAATTGGCTGGTGTTTCCTACGTAATTTCTGGGTCTTGCCATTTAATTTCATGGTGTCTTTTGCTATCAAATTGTGGTGATACTGTTGGTGATAGCTTGGCTTTTATTTGGATGACATTTATTAATTTCTTGGTGTTTTCCATTAAATTCTTAGTTGGTGATAGCTTCTAAAAACAGTGAAAATATATTTTGGTTTCTAGCACATTTAGCCTTAAATGCTATTTGATTTCTCTTTTGTTCTGCTTCTTTTCTCTCTCACAAACTTGCAAACACTTAAACCCCGACCCCTTTTCTTTTCTCTTCACTTCAAAAGCAATGAATGAAAGCTTCCTGGCTGCACTTTATAATTGCAATATTTACTACTACAAATTTCCTCCTCCTGCATACTCCTTGGGATTTTTTTCCTTTCTTTAATACATTGCCTGTCCTCAATTTACACTCTCTTCTACCAAAACTTCAATTCAATACACTCCTTTCCTCTCTCTCTCTCTCTCTCTCTCTTTCTTTGTGCTCTTACACCCCTCCACCTCTCCTCCATAATTAAGGTAAGCCTTTAATTAAACCCCATCTCTTTCCCTTCATTTTCTGTATATATATATACATAATGGCCTTGGCGGTCCAAACCCACCATCCCAAAGGTCATGTTTTTGGTGCTTTAGGAGCTGCTACTTATGGTTCAATCCTAGCTACCATCACAAAGTTTCAGTCTTTTTTATCATCTTCATCACCATCACCATCCTTACGTTGAACCGGAAGAACCCTTCTCTTTAATATCTTGTTGGCAAAGGTTCCTTGATCTTAAGGTAAAACATGCCTAGTTTGATAGAGACTTTGTGACGCAATTCAGGTTTGCTTTTCAAGTTGATATTTTGTTTCTGAAATAAAACTCTTTTGTGGACAGGTGAAAATATACTGCTACTCACAGGATACAGTGAAGATGAGTAGAAGAAATGAAAACAGATCAAAACTTGACTTGAGACTGAACCTATCACCACCAAGGGTAGGACAGATGATGGAGTCACCAAACCAATCAGCAACGGTGTCACCAACCTCACCGCCGAGCTCGTGTGTGTCGTCGGAGCTGAACCAAGAAAATGGTACTCATCCATATTCTAACAGCCCTGAGGCCACTTCCATGGTGCTTGTAGGTTGCCCAAGATGTCTCATGTATGTTATGCTCTCAGAGGACGACCCCAAATGCCCCAAATGCAAGAGTACAGTGCTGCTTGACTTCATTAATGACAACAAACACAGCAAGACAACCATGAAGCCTAGGAGGAGTTAGAAATTAGGCTCCGTTTCTGCTAGTAGCTTATTAGGGTTTCAATATAGGCTATATCTGCTTCGTTCTTTTTTCTTTTCTTTTCTTTTTTCCCCTGAATCTCAAGTAGTGCTACTAGCGCTCCACCTTGTAGCTTCATATCTCATGCCGCATCTGATAACGGAAGAAAAGTGGAGCGAAAATAGCACTGCTTCTATATTTGAAGTTTCTGTTTCTGTGTCTTATCATAGAGATAGAAAATATGGGCAGTATGGCTATGGAGGCAGCTTTCTTGCGTTTGTTTCTGGGTTGAGCTTTTTCTTCCCCTGTTTAGCAGAAAACAATGTAAACTGTGCCCAAAGATAAAATGTTAGGTATTTTCTCATCACTTTCTTGGGAGGTTATGTCATTTGCGTAGTCCAACCACCTTATGCCACGTAAGAAATTACTTGACAGTGATGCAATCTTGAGTCAACTGAAATCTATGAGGGTGAATGATCAGCCCAAAAGGTGTCTAAATCTTTAGACAAGAAGAAGTAGATATTTGTACTTGATAAGAAAAGCTGTTTTAGAAGATAGCCATGGTATGACGAGTGGCCCCACTGAACCACCGTGAACTGCTTCTGCCTAGCTGAGCCTGAGCTTAAGAAAGTTAGCAGAGATGTACAAGAGCAACCAATCCATGGGGCCTGATACCAGAACCAGACGGGTATAGACCTTCCCTAGGACTGATATTCCCCCTTCAATCAGAGTTTACTTTAGAACCACCAAATCCCAATGCAGTGCATAATGCAAATCCATGAGCATACTTATTTTAGAGGTAATCAGAACGATTAATCCAACTTCATCCATGAAGAGAAAGACCCATTTTGAAGTCAAAATGTCAAAAATCAAATATTTTCCAAGATCCCAGAAAACCATACAGAACCACGATATGCACCGACCAGTTTTATGTTTAGATAGCCATAGGTGATACTTTTAAGGAGGTCAAAAGGATACTGTTTAAGAGGGTAATTGAGTAAATGAATAAGGGGGGTGTTGGTGGTTCGAGCATTGAAAAAAGGGGGACTATATTGGATTGAAAGATCATTAAAAACACATAAATGCCGGAGTAATTGAGACAGTTGAGAATAATGAAGGGCATTACGTCAGATGATAAATACAAAAATTTATTTCCACCTTCGCCCCTCTTCATCCTTTGCCTTTGTTTTTCACTACAACACTTGATTTCATCACTCACATACACTAAATGCCACCTTTCTTGTGCCATTACATACTCTATTTTGGCAAACCCTTTATTTACTGCCCCTTCTTGTACCATGTTCTCCCCATTCAATTTTTGAGTTCCTTTTCCTTCTTTTCATTCACCCTCTCTTCCTTAACTTGCACATTTTCTCAACTCCACATGCTCCTCTCTGTTAAATTAGCTTACTATTAACAAACATAGGGAACACAAATACAAAGCTTATCCCATTCTATAATGAGTGCTTGATGAATGATGGTATGTTCAATTGGTCAAGTAGTTTCAAAGTAATTATCTAGCATTTACTCGTAAGTATTCGAGAAACGAGAACGATTTAGTTGTGAAAGAGGTAGCTGCTAAAAGTTCAATGTACTAACTTTATGGACTCTGGCTTCGATCAAAGGATGAATGTGCAATGATCAAAAAACAAAATACCAAGTAAGCAAAATTCCCCTCAAAATAATAGGAGATTGGAATACAACCTTCCTATCCTTCTAATCTGTATCTTATCAATATGATATTATTGAGGTAATAGCATGTTGACGTTATTCTTATGGTTAATCTGAAACAAGCAAAAATTAGTGATATCGGCTCAATTCATCATAACCTCAGATTGGCCTAGGTAAGCTCTAAGAGTTTGTAATTAGGATTTGATGGAAACCAGACCCAACAAAAAAGATGAGGTAGTCCAGTAAGCCCCATTGTGAATGGGCCATGCCATCTAAATAAAAAGAAATGAGTATTACAACGGCTTATCTCATTCCCTTCCCACAAGTGGATTAGTGGCAAAAGCAAAAACGAAAGGAAGTCCACTTTTGTTTACTCTTAATTGCCCTTTCTTTTACTATTGTTGTTATTCTTAGCTTTCTATTCGTCGCCTTCTTTAGTTTCTCCGGTCTCTCTCGCTTTTCAATCAGATCGCTCCTCTCAATTCCCACGAGAACTACTATACTGCACCGCCCATGACGCTTGGCTCTGGAGGATCTAGTGTAGTGGGTTAGTCCTTCGATCTTCTAATATTAACTCGATGAGGCTTTTGTCCTAACTTCTGATTTATGGTCTTCTTTTTGTTCTTCTTGCTTGATGGAATCTGCTCATGGGTCGTACTTTTTTTGTTCGTGTAGTTGTTTTCTGATGTGAGTTTCTGTTGGGTGTTTACGATTCTTCTGTTTGGGGGTGGTGGGTATTTGTTTATCGTAGCTTTGATGCGCGGAAACCATCTAGGATTTCTGCCTAGTATTTGATGTCTTTTGGGACGATGTTGCTTTGTAGAGTTCCTAATTTTGCATAGATGTAGTCATGATGTCAATCAATTTTATCTTTATTGAATTTTTAACTTTCTAGATTATTAAGTTTTTCTATTTTGTTTTCTGATCAGTTTGTTTGTAATTTGTTGAGAACTACGACTTTTGAAAATGTAAATCATATATCGCATGGCTTTTGTTGTTGTTTCGATACTGACTCAATCCAGTTAGTTGTTCATCTTTGTGGTTATGGGTGTGTTAGCTTTAGGTTCAATTTTGGGGCTTGATGCCATGTAACCGCAGCAGAATTTATGACTTACGTTTAGTGTTTGAGTTTCTTTGCAGTCCCTCGGAACTTCAGATTACTGGAGGAACTTGAACGGGGAGAAAAAGGTATTGGTGATGGCACCGTAAGCTATGGGATGGATGATGGGGATGATATTTATATGCGCTCTTGGACAGGCACTATTATCGGGCCTCACAATGTAATTGCTTAGTTTCAAGCTTAATCTTGTTTTGAATATTTCAATTCCGATGATACTGCAAGATGAGCATTGTGCTTTTAATGTAAATGTCTTCAAATATAGACCAATGTAATGGATGCTGATATAGGGTACATAGAACCATGATGTTTAGTCAAAAGGAAAGTGTTCCTGGAATCAGCCTACGGGCCTGAAGATTAAGATTGTCCTGGAGTCATTTTTTTTGTAGTGCTGGAGCTAGGTTTTTATCTTTTGTTAGTCCTGTTAGTTTGACCTTGTCAACTTAAGTACTTCTGTGTTTTCCTTAAACATTTCTGTTTTAATCTTGTGAAAGTGGGCGCTTTTGAGGTCGTCAGGATCTCAATGTATTAGAATATATAATCTCAGCAGTAGTTCAAGAGATATCTGATAAGTCTGCTAAATTTTGCGACATTTTTGGTCTTCATTTAGGCTTGTAGTGGCTGATCCCTGATCATTTTGCTCCACCCTATAAGTTATTTGAAGATGAATATAGATCTGTAGCTACTGATTCTTGTTAAGATGTGACTAGGCTTTAAGTGATTCAAGGCCATATGTTCAAGTATGCTGTAAGTTTCCAGTTAAATTTGTTATTTATAGATTCTAGAAATTGTAGACAAGTCAGTTTGTATCGATACAATAAAAATGTTTTAAGACTACAGAATTGAAACAATAGTTTCTTATCATGTGCTATGGTCCCTGGCATCTTGACTGGCTGGAAAGTTATGTAACTTCTCCTCTCTTCCTTGTTAGACTGTGCATGAAGGTCGCATTTACCAGTTGAAGCTGTTCTGTGACAAAGATTACCCAGAGAAGCCACCAAGTGTCCGTTTTCATTCTCGGATCAACATGACGTGTGTGAACCATGAAACTGGAGTGGTATGCTCGATGCCCCCAATGTTCTTATTTATTTGATACTTGAATTTTGTGGTTTAATGGTGCCTTGGACTGTTCTTTTTCTTTTATATATATATATATCTCCCCAAACTATAGGCTATTTCTTTTGTATTTGTTTCCTTCATTCTCTGGTCCAGTTGACTTAGAAGTTGATTCCTTTGGCTAGACTCAACAAGCTGCAGAAATCTTTGTATCTCACCTGTCATTATAGTTAATTTCATTGTTTTTGCGGATGGAATTTGTTTTCAATGATTGGATTCTGATTTGGGATTACTGCAGGTGGAGCCAAAGAAGTTTGGAGTTATTGCAAATTGGCAGAGAGAGTACACCATGGAGGATATACTCACTCAGTTGAAGAAGGAGATGGCAGCCCCGCATAACCGAAAACTGGTGCAACCTCCAGAGGGTACCTATTTTTAGCTTTCAAGGGTTATTATAGACCATATTGCTTTTTGCAATATGCAATATATAGTTTGCGATACTGTGTCAATCATGTGAACATTAAGAACATACTGGTGAACTCCTGAAAAGGATGCTCCAGTTACTGCTGCTCCATGGCTTCATTGTGATTTTCTTGTCATCTCTTACAAAACTGTGCTGCAGGGATGCTGTTTGATTTATGTTACCTATGCTTGTGTCGAATGTAATGGCTGTCTAGTATTAATTCGCTCAAGCTTTTATCAGCACATTCAATTCTCTCTATTCTCTTCTATGTATATTCTCCATATTGCTGGTGGCTGATTGGAAAATGACATCTGACGGCTATAGCTGGAAATTTCTTCGGCTAGTTGATCTTCTGTTGGATTGTGCCTGTTGGTTTTGGTTCCAATGATTCAATCTTCAGATTTTCTTTGTTGGGGCACTTGTTGCAGGCAAAACATGCCATTAGCAATTCTAGAGGATATTATAGTGTGTGTCTTGGTTAGATGTGGATAACCTGATACTGAAGGATCTTTTTAGCATGATGTAGCATTTTTCTTACAACTTTTAGAGGGTATTCGTGTATGTTAACACAACTTTAGTGGGTAGTTCTGTATGTTAATTTGAAATTTGGAGCCCTGATCAAGAAGCCGGACCTTCAATACAGAACTCAATGCATCTGGTTTGGCTGTGTAATGGGCGGTAATATTCCTGGGAAAAGACTTTATGCTGCTGTTGCTTCCGCAAATCCCAGTGAAGGAGAGCTCTTTGACAAGTTGAATCACAGTCGCACTATTCAGGTAGGTAGGAACATATGGATAAGCACAACTATTTTGGTCGGGCGAGATTGGCCTGGTCCCTAGGCAAATGCTGAAATTTGATTATAGTGAATGTGACTACTGATAAACAAAATCTCATGACACTCAGATTGTCTGGACCGTATGCTTTAAACCATAATTAAGTTATGGCTTTACTTACCAGTTTTCAATCTCATTGCAAGTATTCTTTCTCAATTTGCCCAACTGCGTAGAACAAGTCCTCAATGTCGAGCTCGCCATTGAGAGGGGGTGTGAGATGACAGGGGAAACTTGCATTCTTAGTAACACTAGACAATTGTCGCCGGCAAGTAATCCACAGGCGGATGTATTTGGGAAAGTAAATGTCTCCGAATTGGTGGCGAGGGAGTGGATGATGTTATTAATGTTGAATTACACCTGGTACTTGATACGTAAACGTACGATTTTGTGAGAAAGACAACAATATCCACGATGGACAAGCCACGTAAACTACATTTCATATCATCTTGTTCCTCAAAACATCTTTTTCAGAGAATGAAGCTGAGGCACTATGATTTGGATGAGTGCATGTTACTAATATCAATGCGGTCGAAGTCATGAAAATTAGCCATGAAGGATGTGTGACAAGTTTTCTTACAATAAGTCAGATTAGTGATTAATTTTTTTCTTTATTCTTTCAATTTTGTTTTAAGACTAGTGAATGATTTTTTAAAGTTTTGAATTAGATCATAATTATAAAAATTTTAATTAATTTAGATAAAGGACTTCAAAAGTTATGTTCTATTAAAATTATATTTTAAACTCTATATGTATCTATTTAATGAGTAAAAAGTATCATAATTGCATGTCTAAAAGAAAGAAATATAGATTAAAAAATGAGCACAAAGAAAGTAAAATTTTTGACCCCTTATAAACAACACTTTAAAAAAAATATTGAAGTGAAACGATATAACAAATAGTAATTTAGTTTGCTGAGAAAAAGGTTTATCTATAAACATGCCAGGAGATCCATCAAAATTTTAGATGATTTTTATGATTGTATATATATATATATATATATATATATATATGTTCTTCCCTCTTTTTTCTTCAACTTTTTTTCCAAGTTAATTATAACTCAAGTATTTCTCCATTTTTTTTTTATCTTAGTCTTCTCCTTTCGGCTGGTCTGATCCCCTTCCTTCTTTCTCCTTCTCACCTTTTCCTGTCTCTTTCATGTACTCTCTTTCTATTAAACTTCTTCTGGATATCTCATCCTCAGTGACTCTGTGTTTGTACTTTCCGTTTCAATCTTTTATATCCTTAATCTTGTCCTACACCACTCCTTCTATTGGTTTCAAGCTTAGCAGATCTTTATAGACTAGTTTCTTTTTCCTTTCCGACTAGCTTTCTTTGACATTTCAAAACTACTAAAAGCTTTCCTAGGTTCAATATTAAGTGCAACTTTCTCCACCATTTCTTGTCCAAAAAGATATTAAAGTCATTTAATATAAAAGAAGATGGGAAACAACTTTGTGGAAGATATTAAAAGTAAACTCTAGTTCGAAAATGTTAAAAAAGTAGAAAAGTTGGCGAAACAAGGCATAACAAGGTGCCAGATATGCATAGATACAAGCATCTATCTTTTGGAAATGGCTTAAGAAGTTGAAAAACAAAATAAGTTTATTACTAGAGTTGATTCTAGATCGACATCATACTCGTCTTGACTTTACCTAAGAAGTTATGAATCAAATCCTAAATTGATTACAATTTAGTGTCAAGTACCAGTTACATATTGGTTAAAAATTACTAAAAGTTCTAAAATAAAATCGGTGCCAGTATTGAAGCTACTCTGAAATTCGTTACTTGTCATAACTTATGAAAATGTATTATTTCTCAACTTCAGTTGGCCTTGGACTCTATTTCTTTTAACTATAACTATAAACACTTGTATTAGGTTCAATACAGGAGACTTTTTAAAGGTGTTTGACAATCACTTTGAGTTATTTTCATAGTTTAGTCTTTATTGGAATTAAAGGAGGAATTAGAGCAAAATTAGACCAGCAATTGGGAATTTATAATTAATCTTTTTTCTACTCTTTCTCTATGTTGACAATTATTTGATATGTTTTACTTTCATTATATTTGATGGCTAGAAACCATAATTAGAGTTAAGGACATAGTTTACATAGATTCTCCAATTATCAAAACAAGATTTGATTATTTGATTAGTTGCATAGATTCTCCAATTATCAAAACATGATTTGATTATTTGATTAGTTGAACTTGTTTTCTTTATTCTTAATTATTGAGTTTATCCTCGGACACTATAGATTCAATCTTAAGGATTGTATAAAGGACCAAAAGGTGAAGTAGAATCCTTATAGTATGAGAATAATCACTTTAGTACTAGAGAGTGACATTATCCTAGACTATTATGATAACCAAATACATTAACTATACTTAAATTTTTTTTGATTAGGTTAAATTATGCATTGAAAGATGGTGGTCACCTAATTAGATATACATGTGTGCCTCGAGAGAGGGCATATGTACATTATATTAGTTATTATTTCAACTTAGATAATCAAACTTATATGATAATTAAAATTCACTTTAAGTGAAACCCAAAGCCTTAACGTTTGAGTTATTATTTCTCCTTTTGTTATTTGATTTGCATTATTTTTGTCAGTCTAGTAGTTAATTATATTTTATCAAATTTATTTCCTTTAGTTTCATTGTTAGACTAGGATTAATAATTATAGTGACATAGTTCCTTGTGGGATGAATGCTTTGGATTACTACTACTACTACTACTACTACTACTACTACAACAATACTTTGGATTACTCTAGTTTATAAACTTGCTACAATTAACTTTATATGCTTATAGATTAGTTCAGCTAAGTTCTTAGCGTTATTGCTAAAAAAAATTAATTTGTAATTTTTATTAGTCTTATTTTTGTTTATTGTATTTTTATGTTCTTTTACTTTTATTTCTTTTATTTGTTTTAGATAGTTAATGTGAGATAGGAGATCTAGAACTGATAACTTATATACCCTACTTCGATTTGATCATAAAATTAAATGAACTTGTAGAAAGAACAAAGCGAGAAGAAGAGCAAAGATGGCTACACATCAAGAGAATATAGTTGTCAATATGGATCAAAAGTCATAAAGAAGATACATGAGAGACACCCAATTCTTTGTGATTAGTACATTAAATTGAGCCAAAGGGTAATGAACTATGGACTTAAACAAGTACATTATCACTTGTTCTCTACCATTAGTGGATCACTTAGGGAAGACATGGTCACATTCATAGATCCAACACTTCCACTTAATGGCCTTATAGAAGGTGAGCTTCGAATGAGGTGTTTTTCATACTGTACGAGAGATCGAGCAAGGACATAATTAATCTTAATCAAGGTGAAGTCTTTAAGCAGTAGGACTAGGTTATGATGCATTCATATTAAGATTCATCCCTCAACACAAGACCACCAAACTAATCATCTTTGAACAAAAGGAAGGGAAATCATTTTATAAAGTTTGGGAGAGACACAGAACTCTACTTAGTCAGTGTTCTCATCATTAATATTCCTTATAGTTGGTGATGTGGTTCTTCTATAAGAGCCTTACATTAATATGGCAAATTTTGGTAGACACTATAATTTAAAGGATAATATTAACAAAGATTTCTAAGAAGGTTAAGGAGATTATAGAGACTTTGGGAAGGAATTTGTTAACTAACATAGTAAGGGGAAATTGAAGGCATTTCTTTATAAGGTGCAAAAATCTTCAAACTTGGTAGCACGTAGTTGATCTCTTCAATTAGTTGAATATGCTTTTAAATTGAGATATGAGTAATAAAGAGGGCATGTTACTAATGTGGCAATGTATGGAGATACATTCCATACATACATAATGTTGAGTCAGCCTTAAATTTCACTGAGGAAGCAAACAACATGGTTACATATGAGGGAAAGAAAGCTATGAGGAATGACCCATTCTTTAATAAATATAATTGAAGTTAGAGGAATCACCCAAATGTTTCATGGAAGGAGTAAGAAACTAGAGTAGGTAGACCTATGGGACCACTTGGGCTTAAAAATAAATCTCAGTTTCAATAGCCATCAACATGAAGAAATGGTTTGGAGGAGACAATTAAGCAATATATGTTTATCATTGGGAGTGAAATTAGATAAAGTGGACTAACCTTAAAAACTAGTACAATATAATACTGCCTCCATTTACTTTAAGACATAAATAAGCTAAGTAGATAAGGTGGTGAGTACAAGAGGTTAGGATATACTTTTGAGTAAAAACAATGTTTTACCTAAGCACTAAGCATGTGACATCACATTAAGGACAGATAAAACACTTTATTTTGATATTACTAAAGAGGAAGTTAGAAAAAGCTAAAGAGAATAACGAGTAAGATAAAGACAAAATGGAATTAGTGCTAGTTCCTTCTCTAACCTGTGTCGGTTAAAAGTAGAGACTCAGATCTTATATGAAGCCTTACGTATTGCCATTCTCATACCCTTAAAGGCTTAAAAAGAAGACTAATGAATATATTTACTAGAAAACTTTAGATATCTTGAAGAAACTAAATAACAATATTCCTTACATTGAATTATTAACTTAGATGCCTTTATATGTGAAGTATTAGAAGGAGATCATCTCCAATAAAAATAAGTTATGCTACTATGTGCTTAACCGAGCAATATATTGCCATCACAGATAATAAATTACCTCTAAGTTGAAGGATTTAGGGAGCTTTACGATTCCTTATCAATTTGGTGCTTCTAAAAATAGTAAATGTTTATATGATTTAGGTGCTAGTGTAAATCTAATTCCTTTATCTATTTTAAAGAACCCACGAATAAGGAGCTTAAACTAACTAATGTGTTATTCTAGCTAGCAAATTATTTCATTAAATACCTAATCGAGGTTATGGAAAACCTACTTATGAAAGTTAGAAAATTCATTTTTCCTATCGAATTTCTAGTGATGGATATAGAATATGACATTAAGGTTCTCATTATCTTTAGTGAGACCTTTCTTAGCTACTGAAGGGGTTGTTATTGATGTGGCTAAGGGAAAGTTGAAAGTTAATGTGGATAAAGGAAAAGAGAGTTCCAAATTTACAAGACCTTGAAAAGAGCTCCTACCATAAATGATGAATATTTTAGAATGGAAGTAATAGACCCTAATATGCATGAAGCTCCTAAAGCTAGTGGTGATGAGTTAAAACAGATATACAAGGGTTTATGACTTAAGGAACAAGAGGATGATTGTGTAAGTAAGGATGATGTTTTAAGGTTAGAAGGATAACTTGATGCTTTACCTTTTACTAAAAGAGCACCTAATATGAACTTGAAGACCTTGTCTCCTTATTAGGATATGCACACTTAGGAGATGATACAATGTGAGCTAATACATACTTTTCCTCTTTTTATTCTAATCAAAATAGGAAATATGAACATCTAGAGGCCAGTGCTTAATGATAAAAGAGTTTAAAGGGAAGTCTATCTGAAAGAGTTTTAAAGAACTTGTTAGGAGACAAACTACTAATTCTACCTCTCTTTTCTTTTATTTTACTATCTTTGTTTGTTATTTTCTTTATTGTTTTATATTTTTTGTTGGTAAGTTTCATAGGCTTTCTTGGAGTTTTACCTTACTGAACTTGAAATTAAGTAAGAATTCTTAACCTTAATTATCCTTATTTGATTGAATTTTATATCTTAATTATTTTTCATTGAGGGTAATACCATGTTTAAGTGTGGGGGAGTTGAAATTTATAATATTTTTCATTAGTTTTTATGTTTTAACTAATATTATTTCTTTATTAAGTTTTTGATTTGATGTGTTTAGATTGTGGTCAGTTCTATTGTATTTCTAGACATTCCCCTACGCTGTTTTGACATCAGTTCCTATTTCTCCTTATTGACCAATGTTGATTATACTCTGCAGGCCCCAATTCATTCTTTAACTAGATTGTTTTTTATTTTATTTTCCATTAAGTCTCATTTCTCATGAATTTTGGATTACTAAACATATAATACATAAGTATAATAATTTTAGAGATAAGAGAAGTTTCCAAGGAACTCACCTTTTTGGAAGTATTAGAGGCAACAATATTGACAGTTTTATTTGACTCTGGATAGTTGAGCTCAGGGAGCGAGGTCCAACATCTTGGGCTTTGGGAACGAGGCGCAACATCTTTTGGCAGCAAAGCCCTAGGTTTTTCCTAGGATTAGAGTGTATGGTAGGATGAATTGTTATGCTATGTGCTTAATTGTTTGCATTGTTAATTTGATTGTTTGCATTAAATGACGTGCATATCATGCATACATGTAGGAAATAGGATTAAGATAAATTGTCGGCTAATCTTTAGTGTTTCTATTGTAGGAGTGAAATGCCACCTTGTAGAAGGACACGAGGAGTTATGCAAGGATCGGTTGTACCTAACCTTCCACCAAGAGAGGAGAGCACAGATGAGTCTAGACCCCCAAGAGATGCTAAGGCTTCTGTAGGGTAACGTAGTGAGGCCATTCGATCACAGACTCAGGTGTCGCTTGTTCCACAGGAGCAAGCGCCTACCTTAGACGTAAAATTATTCCAAGACTTCACTCATGCATTTGTCCAAGCTATGGGACATTTATCACAATCTTCTACTCTGGTCCCAGTTAAGAAGGGGAAGCAGTTCAATAAGTTAAGAAAGTACGAGGCAGTGGATTTCTATGGAACCACTGATCCTGAGGAAGCTGAGACGTGGCTGAGAAAGACAGAAAATATACTGGATCAGATGGATTGTGAGGATGATGAGAAGGTGGAATATGTTGTGAGTCTGCTACAAGGGGATGCTCTGCATTGGTGGGAGAGTGTCCCGGAGAGTCCGTTGAAACTGCCAATGTTGATATGGGAGGACTTCCTCGTTATTATAAGAAGAAGTATTTGTCTGAGGTGTACATTCAGCAGAAGTAGAGAGAGTTT
This sequence comes from Erythroxylum dillonii, assembly GCA_032467995.1. Classification (NCBI taxonomy): domain Eukaryota; kingdom Viridiplantae; phylum Streptophyta; class Magnoliopsida; order Malpighiales; family Erythroxylaceae; genus Erythroxylum; species Erythroxylum dillonii. The sequence continues at coordinate 5,713,913 of JANKYE010000008.1, read as the reverse complement.
TTGAGCCTCACCTAGAGGGAGATGACGGTGAGTGAGTATGAGCGTCAGTTTACACAGTTATCATGGTATGCAGCAGAGATGATGCTGAGTGAGGCAACTAAGTGTCGTCGGTTTGAATCAGGACTGCACCTAGCTATCAGGGAAAAAGTGGTGGTGCAGAACTTCTATGACTTTCAAAAGCTGGTTGAAGCAGCATTGAGGGTTAAAAATATTGAAAACATAAAAAGTGTTGTCAAAAAAAAGAGGAAAGGCAGAGAATAGTCTAAGAGGAGAGGCGGTGCTCCTATGTGAGAGAGGAGTGCCAAGACTTTCCCTGCACAATCTGAGGAGAAGAGTAGTGGAGTGAGTAGGCCTAGATAGATGAAAACTGTCTCACATCAAGCCTCAACGGTTGGAGGCAGCAGGAGGGGAGATGGGGATAAGCCACCTATTCCCAAATGTGACCACTGCAGAAGGTTTCACAAAGGGGAGTGTTATCGACTGACTAGAGCATGTTTCAATTATGGGGAGAAAGGACACATGGCAAGAGAGTGCCCTCAGAATCCATGACATGAGAGAAGTTAGATGCAAGCTTCAAAGAGGACTGAGACAGTAGGACACAAGACAGTGACAGAAGTAGGCAGTAGAAGTTCTGGTGTATCTAGGAAAGTTAACCCTCCAGGGAGACCAAGGGGACAAGCTCCAGCTAGAGTGTTTGCTATGATGAGGGAGGATGCAGAGACAGCTCCAGAAGTTGTAACTGGTATGATTAAATTATTTGATGAAGATGTTATTATCTTGATTGATCCGAGTTCTACTCATTCGTTTATGTTATTGAGTAGAACTACGCATGGTAGAGAATTGAGCCCATTGGATACTACTTTGGTGGTGGTACTCCAATTGGCCAATGTATTATTATTAGTCAAGTATATAGAGGCTGTGAGATACATATTGGAGGTGAACAATTAGTGATGGATCTAATGCCATTGAGGATGGGAGGATTAGATGTGATTTTAGGTATGGACTCTTTGGAGAAGTACAATGCCAACTTGGATTGCAAACAGAAGATTGTGGAGTTTGAAATTGGTAACGGTAGAAAGGTGGTATTTATGGGGGACAGGAAAGTGAGTCCGACTAGAATAGTTTTGACTCTGACAGCAGAAAAATTGATGAGAAAAGGATGTGACACATTTTTGGCCTATGTGGTAGACATAAAGGTAGATGGAGGGAAGTTAGAAGAAATACTTGTAGTCATGGAATTCCTAGATGTCTTGCCCAAGGAATTACCAGGACTACCACCACTTAGAGAAATTGAATTTCCCATTGAGCTTCTTCCGGGCACAATGCCAATCTCGATTCCACCTTATAGAATGGCTCCGGCAGAATTGAAGGAGCTTAAGGAGTAGTTAGAAGATTTGCTGGAGAAAGGTTACATTAGGCTGAGCTCTTCACCATGGGGAGCTCCGGTCCTTTTTGTAAAGAAGAAAGATGGATCGCTGAGGATGTGTGTGGACTACCGGAAGCTCATCTATGTCACTATCAAGAATAGATATCCGCTCCCCTGCATAGATGATTTGTTTATCAGTTGCAAGAGGCAAGAGTCTTTTCTAAGATAGACTTGAGATCAGGTTATCACCAATTGAGGATAAAGGAGTCTGATGTGTTAAAGACTGCTTTTAAAACACGGTATGACCACTTTGAGTTTTTGGTCATGCCTTTTGGGTTAACTAATGCACCTACATCTTTCACGGACTTAATGAATCGAGTTTTAAAGTCCTTCTTAGACCAATTTATCATTGCCTTTATTGATGATATATTGGTTTATTCTAAAAGTGACAAGGAGCATGAGGAACATTTGAGGGTTGCCTTAGAGATTTTGAGGAAGAACGAGTTGTATGCCAAATTCGATAAATGTGAATTTTGGCTAAGAGAAGTAGTTTTTCTTGGGCATGTGATTTCAGAGCACGGGTTATATGTGGATCCAAGGAAAATAGAAGTGGTTGTGAAATGGGAAGCACCTAAGGATATTGTAGAAGTGAGGAGTTTCTTAGGTTTGGTTGGGTATTATAGGAGGTTCGTGGAGGGCTTTTCTATAATAGCAGCTCCACTTACCAAATTGACCAGGAAGAACCAGAAATTTGTGTGGGCAGATGAATGTCAGAAGAGCTTTGAGGAGCTTAAGTATCGATTAACGAGTGCACCAATTTTGACTTTGCCTTCAGGTAATGATGGATACATAGTATATAGTGATGCCTCGAGGAAGGGATTAGGCTGTGTGTTGATGTAAGGAGATAAGGTGATTGCCTATGCCTCGAGACAATTGAAGCCTTATGAGATGAATTATCCCACGCATGACTTGGAATTGGCTGCCATAATTTTTCCATTGAAAATCTGGAGACATTACCTGTATGGAGTCACCACCAGGGTGATTACTGACCACAAGAGTCTGAAGTACTTGATGAGCCAAAAAGAATTTAATTTGAGATAGAGAAGATGTTTAGAACTATTAAAGGATTATGACTTAGTGATAGACTACCATATGAGGAAATCTAATGTAGTAGCGGATGCACTGAGTAGAAAATCAATTATGGCATATGTGGAGACAGTGTATATTCCTTTTTTAAAGGAATTAGCCAAACTCAGAGTGACATTGAGACAAGTTGAATCTAATTGTATATTGGAAAATTTTAGAGTAAGGCCAGTATTGAATGAGAAGATCAAGGAGTTGCAGGAACAGGATGAGTATTTGAGCAAGCTCAGAGAAGAGATAAAAAAGGGTAAACCTTCTGAAATAGAGGTACGGGAAGATGGATTGATGGTGGTAGGAAACAAACTATATATTTAGGATATGTTAGAGTTGAATGATGAAATTTTGGATGAGGCACATAATGCACCTTATGCGATGCACCCAGGAAGTACGAGAATGTATAGAGATTTGAAGGAGCATTTTTGGTGGAAAGGGATGAAGAAAGAAGTTGCAGAATATGCTAAAAGATGCTTAGTGTGCCAGCAAGTGAAGGCTAAGCATCAGGCACCTTCAGACAAGCTTAAACCTTTGTCGATTCATGAATGGAAATGGGAAAAGATTACAATGGATTTCTTGATGGGATTGCCAAAAACCAACAAGAAGCATGATGCAATATGGGTGATTGTAGATAGGCTAACCAAGTCCACACATTTCTTACCAATTAGATAGACGGATTCTTTAAAGGTGTTAGCCAAGAAACACATGGATGAGGTAATCAAACTTCATGGGATTTCAAGTTTGATAGTCTCGGATAGAGATCCCAGGTTCACCTCTAGATTTTAGGAAAGCTTACAGGAGGCTTTAGGAACTAAGTTGCACTTTAGTACAGCTTTCCATCCGCAAACTGATGGACATTCGGAGAGAACGATTCGGCCTTTGGAGGCAATGTTGAGAGCTTGTATTATGAATTTTAAAAGCTTATGGGATGATCATTTGCCTTTAATAGAATTTGCTTATAATAATTCCTGTCAATCGGAAATTCAGATGGCACCATATGAAGCTATTTATGGTAGGAGGTACAGAACTCTGATTTGTTGGGATGAGGACGGTGAGGGGAGACTTGTAGGACCTGAGTTGGTGTAAGTCACTGTTGATAAGATTAAGTTGATGAAACAGAGACTTAAAGCAGCTCAAGATAGGATGAAGAGCTACACGGATGCACATAGAAAAGAGATGGAATTTGAAGTTGGAGACAAAGCATTTCTTAGAGCTTCTCCATGGAAAGAGGTTTTGATATTTGGTAAGAAAGGCAAGCTAAGTCCGAGATATATAGGCCCTTATGAGATCATTGGGAGGATTAGGCCTTTGGCCTACAAGTTAGTTTTGCTAGCAGAATTGTCTAAGATTCACAATGTCTTCCATGTTTCAATGTTGAGGAAGTACCGATCAGATCCTTCACATATAGTCCAATCTTCAGAGGTCCAATTAAGGGAGGATTTGACATATGAGGAGCAACCAGTGGAGATCTTAGATTCGAAGGAAAAGGTTTTGAGAAACAAGGTT
>JANKYE010000008.1:5694461-5709804 GCA_032467995.1 Erythroxylum dillonii | reverse complement strand
TGTGATTGATTAAGAAGAATTATACGAATTGATATTTGCAGGCGAATGATTTTCCATAGGGGAAATTGATTGGATACGGTTTTGTTTTGAATAAGATTGAATAAAAGATAAAAAGAAATGAAGAGAAAGAAAGAATGGCAAAAGAATAAGTGTTTTAAATATGAGATTAAGTCATGCATAAGTAAGAGAAATCAAGTTATGGAGTTTATGGAATTGATAAATTCCAAGTGGGAAATTGGAATGGTATTGATTAAAGATGAATCAATGAAAGAAAAAAAAAATTCGTCCCGTTTTTGGATTGGTTTAGTCTTAAGGTTTCCAACGCGACAAAGTTGTTCGGTTTTCTGCGACATTTGTGCTCGGATGTCGGCCGATTTGTTTACGTTTGATCGGATCCGCTCTGATTTGTCTCCGCTTTATGATTTAATTTATTAGATTGTTCGTATTCGATTCGCTTTCGATTCGATTCGCTTTCGTTTTGTTTCCGTATTCGTTTCGCTTCGTTATTCGTCTTCGTTTTTCGTTTTTCGCTTTCCGGTTGGGATCCAATCTCGAGATCGGGTTCCAACATTTACGTCCTCCTCTGTTAACACTTCATTATATATTTTTTTTCATGCATAAATAGTAAACATCCATATATGATCTTCTCCAAACCAACTGCAAACCAGAACAGAATATATATATATATATATATATGTCCATCCACAACATCTTACAACTACTCTCGAGTATAAAAACCAAAAATCAAGTTAAGAAACTCATCAGATATTCAACACCTCTAAAAACTTTAAAGTCACAATTCAACCAAGCACGACGGTACACTTTGCCATTATTCACATTATACCCAAAAAGCCACATTTTCACTATACCTCAAAGTCACCGTCGTGCATAAATTTTGCCTAAAACTTAAGCACGACGGTGCAATTCCACTTCTTCTTCTCCACTAAATCTTAACTTCTAAACTCCATAACTTTTGATCCAAAACTCCAACATTTACAAACTTTATATCAATAGAAAGCTAACAGAAAGATCTAAAACTTTCATGAAGACAATTTTGTCAAAATCGATCTAGTTCAGTATAGTTTATTCACGAAAGTTTTAGATCAAATTTTAACTCTCAACTATTCACTTTCAGTAAATTCCCAGACTTCAATTCTCTAAAATCCAACAACTTAATTTTTATTTCTAGCCTTTCTACTCCATTTCATTCAACTCATGCACCACAAATTCACACTACCTCTAAATATGCAAATTTAACCAACTTCCATCAAAATCATAAAAAAAAAAACAAATATCAATAGTTGAACTCTTCATGCTCTACTATACACCATTCACTGCATTTTCAATTTTTGTCCATATTCTCCATTTTCCTCTCAACTCTCATTTATACACTCATTCCCATCTTAGACCATCATTTTACAACTACTTTTCAACTCAAAAATCATTTTCTTGATCATCTCTAAAGAACTCACCTACTCTCGTACACACATATATATACGCATGCATAGTGAATAGAAAACAGAGCATCTCACCTTTTATACTTTAATTGTTTACACTCATCCTATACACCATTTCATTGCTATTTCAAAATCCAAAATTCATTTCTACATCACCTAATCACTAATAATCCTTCAACAACTGAATAACACTATATCCACAATTTTCATCTCATTATCACAGTGTTCATGAATAAACAAGTAAATGCCATGTTCATGCAATTGATAGTAAATTCATCAGATTTATCTCATAAATCCATAACTCCAAAGGATTTACTCAATACTTACTTGTTAAAGATTCCAAGATCTTCAATTATTCCAAAGCCCTAAACTCCATGCAAATCACTCATTCCACTGTGAAAACTGACCAACTTCGGTTCTTTCTTAGGGAAGAAGAAACAGTTAGCAGTGGGGAAGTGGTGTGGGATATGGAAAAACAAAGAAATCTCTTAGAAGGTGTTTGATGAGAAACTCTGTGTATTAGGAGGAAATTCGAAGAAGGTGACTATGAAGAAGGAAACTTAGGAATAACACTTAGTCTTTTAACTCTTAGATAACACCATTCACTTCTCCAACAAATTATAAAAACAACTTACTAAGTTAGTGACACTTGTCACTTTCCTAATGTCTAAGCTCTAACCAAGTTCCTTTTGAACTAATTCCTTTAACTCTCATCTTTATAATTCAATTATCTCCAAATATTCTTTTAATTCCTTATTCCATATTTTTCCTAAAAATCCATAATTCTCTATAAATTTTGAAAATAAATCCTAAATTCACCTAAATTCACAAATACAACAATTCTACTAATCAATAATATTTCCAATATAACAAAATTAAAATTCTCAAAATTTCCAATAATATCACAATTCAGTCCAAAAATATACCCGGAATTATCCATGAATGCATATACAATTATTTACATATGCAACAACTTCACTATTCATGTGTATGTGTATGACATATTATACATGAGCATGAAAAATGCATTTCTAAGCTCTCATTGATCACTCATATTTACTATTCTAGCCTCCCCGCAGGTAATAGGATGTTACAATTCTCCCCTCTTTAAATAAATTCGTCCTTGAAATTCTTATCTAATTAATCAGGAAGGCAGGGGTATTATTTCCTCATATGCTCCTCCGTTTCCCATTTAACTATCATCACTCGAATATTTTCTTCCATTTGACTATAGTCAATGGAATCACTCGATATGTCAATCACTTATTTAGTCATTTTCTTTCTTAACTAGTTCCTTAATATATATCACAGATTACTCACTATTTTTACTTCATATGCCGACAATACATCTTTGTTAGATCATAATAATATTTCTTAGCATACTCACATATCACACATTATGGATCTAAGACATCCTTCTATCAGTAACACTAACTCATAATAATTTCATACAGACCAATTCATATCGGGCTTAGTTTATCATTTTTCCTAATTTGAGCACATCTTGTACTCAATGTGAGCACACCTTGGCAAGGTGATACTCTCATAGACAATTCATCTTTTTCACTTCTCATGGGTTTTAATACACTTAACTCTTAAGTCTATCTCACTATATTCTGAAACTTCGATGTGATCCACCAAAATTCATTCATCTTTCATAAGCCACTTTATTCTTATTACAGATTCATTCTACTCACTAACAATATCCCAAGTTTGTTATGGCCTTTAACTATTCTTTTAGGCCCTCTTCATTATAATGTAAGGGTGAATGACTCTTTTTATCGTATTACGCCTCATACAATATTCTAATGATATCACTATGATAATGAGTGTTATGCTTAAAGTTACTTAGAACTATACATTGATCTCATGTTCCTATAAAATCCAAAATATAAGCTTTAAGCATATCTCCAACAGTTAAGAATGTTACCAATATATACATGCAATCACTTGGTTCTACATTCTTAGCCATCAATTGCCCTTTTGACATATTCTTATTAGGACATACAGCTTCGGTTGCTTTTTGTGTTTTCTCTAACCGTCTCCTTATCTGGTACACATACTTTATAATTCAATCACAAAGTATAATTAACTTGAAAGGCGGATTCGTTTTCAATTCCTCGATAAGATTCACAATTTCTAAATCCTCAATATCCAAATTTGTGATACTCTACTATTAAATTTTCTATTCAAATCGAAGCGATATAATTAACGTTGGTGTTATGATTCCTCAAAAATTCTTTTTACATTCATCATTCATATGATTTACATATTTTTCCTCTAGTATTTAATATATTCTCTTTGCTATTCGAGTACATTTAAAAAAAACATCTATGATCATAGTCACTAATTGATTCAATTTTCGCTTGGATCACTTTAATCTTCAATACCATAATACTGTCGGGGCATTGTTAACTCCAACAGATATAACCCAAAACTTCTTATACTTATGATTAGTTCTCGTAATTCCTTAAGTAACTAATTCCTCAGTGAAATAGTGTCATTGCATGTTATTCTCAATTTTCCAATTAACTCCATTTCTCGAACAATTTTCTCAATTCATTCGATTTCCTGTGTTGGTAACACATTCATCAAATCTGATTTGTATCTTTTATACTTAATGTCACCTCAAATTCAAGAATCCATCACTTATTTGGATACTTTACATCAACAAAATGCACACACTCTCAGTAGCATTTTCTACCTCTTATGTTTAAGTCTTCGTTAGGGATAAGACTCCGATATTCACTTTTGACTCATTAATTACTCATTTCAGATTTATTCCTTCATATTCATTCTTAAATTGAATCATCTGTTTTACTGAACCTATCTTGGTAAAATTCTTTTTTGGAAGAAGATTTCTTGATACTATCCTTGATACTGCTCATGAAATCTTATCAATCAACTATTTTTCCATGATTACTTATCAGTCATTCTTAGTACCTCAAGAAGATCAATTTCAACTTTTCATAATACCTCAATAAGATCAATTTATGCCATAACTTATATGATTAGAACATCCTTCATAATAAGGCTCAGTAAGGTATTAAGCAAATTCATTTACTCTAATACCTTGGTATATACCATCAAAATCATTGCATCTTATCTAGAGATGTATTTATGTCAATTCTCCAATTAATAACATTCGTTAATGAAACTTGAATTCCAATTGATTCTAGACAACATTTCCATCTTTGTTCCTGCCTATGATTGGGGTATCCCAACAAGATCGTGATAGAAACCTATTTTTGTCAGGCCACTATCACGCCCTACATTTTCCTCCTCTCATTATCAAACATACTAACACCAATTTTACTCCAATTTTCCAGAATTTACCTCTTCCGAGGCTACCTCATTACGTAATGAGTCAACTACCATATTGAGTGCATCAATTCTTCTCATTTGATTCGTCATCTTTTTCTTTATCTCATTCATACATAAAATCCTCTCTTATATGCATTTCTAACTTTCTCCTTACTACACATCATTCATCTCTTCATAAGTCAATTATGACTATTTCATTCCCCTTTTACTTTTTCCTCATTTCTATCTCATTTTCCTATTGTCATTTATTCATCTTACATATATATATTTGCAATCCATTCAGAGTTATAGATGCGTATTCATCCTGAAATTCCGATCTCAATTTCCACTAATATTTTCTCACAGAGGATCATAGCTCTTATCACATTATTCAACAACTAGTTCATCTTCTCAAGATCATAATATATATATTTTTGTTTTCTCATTCTATTTTGCTTGTATACTTTAATCTCATCATTTTTGCTTATATCCCTATTTTCCTTAAACAATCCATGACTATGTATTCACGTCTATGTCACATTCGAGGACATACAACCAAAATACAATATTGACATCATGTTCAATAATACATCCACCAATACCAAAGCAGTGAGTCTCTATCTATCTCATCGAACCATATATTATTTCTCCTTTTTATATATCGACAAACTTTCTTTTTCTCACATTCTGACAGATTATCATTCTCTTCACTATTTTTATCCGCTCAGACTCTCAACAAATGCTCATGCGTGTGACTTATATGAATGTAACTCAGACTGGGGATTAGTTGCTACCGCGTGCCAAGACATGACAAAAATGCGTGCAACTTGACATATATTTCAAAATTGCCCATATAAGATAGTAATTCTGACCTTTAATACCACATAAATGTAGCACCCCACTCCCGCAAGACACGTACCTGACATCATCAGTAATGTACGAGTCTGAGCCCCTCAAGGGTGGCATGCTTGAGCACTCAATCAGTCAAAAATTGATATAAAAAAATTTTGGATAACAAACATACACACCTTTTTGCGGAAATCAACATTCCAAATCGGGCCCACTTTATTCATAAACTTTTTCAATCACAACAATACAATCAACAAAACTTTCAATAGCCAATTGGGCCCTTTCACAAATACATAACACTTTAGTCATGATGTCTTTACATTACAACATAAATCATATACACATTGTACAAAACTTTCGGAATACATATTGTACAGAAATCACAGAATATGCAAATTTCTACAAAAATAGGAAATTATAAACGCAGAGGTGAACTGATCTCGACCCTTATCTCTCACTTGCATGTAGTAGGTATACTCCGTTGCCTAAAAGGGTATTCTTCTGATCCTGAAAAATATTTGCAAATTTTGGGTGAGTTTTGCAAACTTAGTGAGGTAACCATCATTGATGGTTCACTCAATTCATGCATCACAACAATTCACATAACATATAATTCACACCTTTCTACTTTTGCATAAGTATCACATATCACATTTACATTTAGGAGCAATCAATTTGGCATTTCAAACAATCAACATACTTGTTAAAAATGCATATGAAATACTCATGAGACTCCTTACCAATTGTTACGTTGTTGTGACCGAGTGCCTAAACTGTCCCGTATCCAATTTGGATACCAAGCTCGTTGCTAACTGTCCCTTATTCGATGTGGATACAGGACTCATTTTACATAGTGAGCCTTAGGCTCTTAATCACTTTCTGAGCTCGAGACTTTTTTCATATGTTAAGTTTTAAGCTCTGATTGGTGGCTACTCTGGTCACAACTTCCATTATCTAATTGTGCATTCATGTATGGAATGCATCGATCACAATCAACCATATTATAAAGCACATAGTTCATCCCATTCACATTCAAGCAGCACTTCAATATCGCATCACATTTCACAATCCTCGTACCTTCTGTCCAGAAAGTAACACAATTCAATTCACATTCATTAAGCAATTCAAACATAATCTAACACAACAAATAATTGAGTAGAACCGTCTAGGTTACTCACAAGTTGCTCCCAAAGCTAAAGCCTGGAAGTGTCGTCAACGTCTGGAGGTTGACTTTCCAATTGTTCCTCTAAATCAAATAACATACACATATATCACAATTTTCACAATTATAAGTGTTCAAAAATGCACATATATGAAATGAAATATGTGCAATGCTTGTTCATGACAATCCAGGGTGTTTTTCCATCAATTTCATCACAAAATCATTCTCATATCAAAACTCATCTAAGTATAATTTATACTTAGGTTTATGCCTCACTAAAACTATTAAAATCTCTATTCCTTTCTCATTGAATCACTTTAGATTTTTCCAAGACACACTTTCAGGTCTACTGTTCACATTCAATCATAGAGTGAAATTGAAGTAATTTGGTCATACTCTCTTCTATAAAGTGTTCCGCTATGTCTTACGTTTCTATTGACACTGAAATCACTCAAGTTGGTTAAGTAATTTGAAAGATATACCTCAATCATTTTTGGACTGTTCTTATTCAAAAATAGTATACTATAAAAAAAACTTCCATTCAGAAATTGAACATCTTAAAGACTGAATCACAATCCTACTTCTTCGGATGAATTGTATCCCTAGTTCTCTAGTTTACTCCAAATTAAAAATCATCTCATTTGGAATCTTATAAGTCCAAATATAATCAAAATGCTGAAGTGTGTTCAGTAAGAAAATCCTATTTCACTGTTCCAACAGATTTCACACTTTCATTTGATCAATCTATTTCAATTTAATCTAGGATGCTACCAATTTTTGTGGAGAGGTAGAAAATGTGTTAGGAATCTATTGGTTTAAGAGTCAAGTCATTTGAAGGTCTATAGAAGAAGTTATGGTCAAAAGAAATAAGACTGTTCAGAAAAAGGAAAGCATCTCAAAAGTACGATCGTGCTTAAGCATAAGGGTGTAAATCATCCTTCAATTCCAAAGTCATAGTCGTGCTTATGCATGACGATGCATTCTTGTTAAATCTCAATGTCACCTTGCAAATCCATTCATAGTCTAATTTCTCCTCCTTCTCCACTATGCTTCTACTTCCTCAGACTTCATTTATTTTTCTTTTCCAACTTAAATTCCTCTAACTTATTGATAATGCATTTCTTTATGCCATACACTTTTTAAACCAAACTGAATCAAACTTATACTCCAAATCTTAAGGATCTGAAACTCATATTTTCTACCTCTCTCTCTACTATTTTTTTCATTTCTTTATTCTCATTTTTTGTATCTTCCCACTAGTCTTTCAATTCCTAATTCATATATTCAGTCTTTCCATACCCATTACAACCTCTAAGCATATCAAATGCAAACTTATATAAAAATTGATCAAAATCGAAACTTCTCACATGCTTTCTCTCACTACTGCGTGAACATCTTTCTCTTTCATCTGATGCATTCATTCCCATTTTTCCACACTTTCAACTCCTCAACAACAATGTCATTTCATTATACACTTTACATTTAAAAACTTAGCACTACATCACTTACTCACGTCCTCCTCTGTTAACACTTCCTTTTTTTCATGCATGAACAGTAAACATCCACATATGACCTTCTCCAAACTAGCTCCAAACCTATATATATATATCCATCCACAACAGCTTACAACTACTCTCAGGTATAAAAACCAAAAATCAAGTCAAGAAACTCATCAGATATTCAACACCTCTGAAAACTTTAAAGTCACTATTCAACCAAGCACAATGGTGCATTTTTGCCATTATTCACCAAAGTCATCGTCATGCTTATACACGACGTTGCAAATCCAATATACCCAAAAATTCATGTTTTCACTATCGTGCATTGCCTAAAGCTTTAAAAAGTCACTGTCGTGTTTATGCATGACGGTGCAATTCCACTTCTTCTTCTCCAGTGAAATCTCAACTTCTAAACTTCATAACTTTTGATCCAAAACTCCAAAATTTACAAACTTTATATCAATGGAAAGCTAACAGGATGATCTAAAACTTTCATAAAGACAGTTTTGTCAAAATCGGTCTTGATCAATACAATTTATCCATGGAAGTTTCAGATCAAATTTTAACTCTCAACTATTCACTTTTAGTAAATTCCCAGACTTCCATTCTCCAAAATCCAACACTTCAATTTTTATTTCTAGCCTTTCTTCTCCATTTCATTCAACTCATCCACCACAAATTGACATTACCTCTAAATATGCAAATTTAACCAAGTTCCATCGAAATCATCAAAAAAAACAAATATCAGTAGTTGAACTCTTCATGCTCTGCCATACACCATTCACTGCATTTTTTACTTTTGCCCATATTCTCCATTTTTCTCTCAACTTTCATCTATACACTCATTCCCATCTTAGACCATCATTTTACAACTACTTTTCAACTCAAAAATCATTTTCTTGATCATCTCTAAGTAACTCACCTACTAACGTACACACACACATATATACATGCACAGTGAATAGAAAACAGTGCATCTCACCTTTTATACTTTAATTTTCTACACTCATCCTATACATCATTTCATTGCTATTTCAAAATTCAAAATTCATTTCTACATCACCTAATCACTAATAATCCTTCAACGACTAAATAACACTATATCCACAATTTTCATCCCATTAACACAGTGTTCATGAATAAACACATAAATGCCATGTTCATACAATTGACAGTAAATTCATCAGATTTATCTCATAAATCCATAACTTCAAAGGATTTACTCAATACTTACTTGTTAAAGATTCCAAGATCTTCAACTATTCAAAATCCCTAAACTCCATGCAAATCACGTATTCCACTGTGAAAATTGACCAGCTTCGGTTCTTTCTTAGGGCAGAAGAAACAGTTAGCAGTGGGGAAGTGGTGTGGGATATGGAAAAACAAAGAAATCTCTTAGAAGGTGTTTGATGAGAAACTCTGTGTATTGGGAGGAAATTCGAAGAAGGTGACTATGAAGAAGGAAACTTAGGAATAACACTTAGTCTTTTAACTCTCAGATAACACCACTTTTAACTCTCAGATAACACCACTCGCTTCTCTAACAAATTATAAAAACAACTTACTAAGTTCGTGACACTTGTCACTTTCCTAATGTTTAAGCTCGAACCAAGTTCCTTTTGAACTAATTCCTTTAACTCTCATTTTTACAATTCAATTATCTCCAAATATTCTTTTGATTCCTTGTTCCCTATTTTTTATAAAAATCCATAATTCTCTATAAATTTTGAAAATAAATTCTAAATTCACCAAAATTTACAAATACATCAATTCTATTAATCAATAATATTTCCAATACAACAAATTCAAAATTATCAAAATTTCCAATAATATCATAATTCAGTCCAAAAATATACCCGAAATTATCTATGAATGCATATACAATTATTTTCAAGTGCAACAATTTTACTATTCATGTGTATGTGTACGAAATATTATGCATGAACATGAAAATTGCATTTTTAAACTCTCATTGATCACTCATATTTACTATTAGAACCTCCCCGCAGGTAATAGGATGTTACATCTTCAAAGGTATGAGCTCTATCCATCTATATGGATTCCATAAGGCTAGTTCCTTTCTAACCTTTTCTTGAAGGTAATGGTCATTATAGGAGTGTTAATGTTTTGTACTTGTATTAGTTTAAGGTTGAATTACCTTACAAGTTTTCAAAGGATCTTGCACAACTTTTATATGACTTCAAATAAAGCTACTGAGTTGCGAGGCTTGCAACAATTACTCTTAAAGTGAGAATCGAAATGATTCTTTAAGTATTTAAAACTCATAATTGAACATATAGGAAGGTTAGAGTACTGGTCTCTAATTTTGCATGTCAAATTTGAAGAGAAGGTGTGAAATTTGATTACTCTATGCAAGTTCATCATTTCTTTGAATAAGATCATATGGTTGCACATATCAGTCATCCTGCTCTAAGCCTCCTAGTGATGGAAATTTCAATTTTAGTAGTAATAGCAAAGACTCTAGCAATATGCCTTTAGTAAAAGGTTTGTCTAAGTTAACCTTTTTTTTCTTAGTCATGCTCTTGTAATACATCAAATGGTGACGGTACATAGTTGGTGGGCCAACATGATTTTTTGATTTGTAATCCTCCCTCAATTGGTTGGTGAAATGTGGTAAAATTTATCTTGCCTATGTTTGCATTATAATGCACTCTAAGGCGGTTTCAGACCTTACCTTATTAGTTTTTGCTAGTATAGGTTTAGATTGAAAGGATACGACCAAGGTTTGTAGTTATTATTGTATATTCTCAAGCACTACTAAAAGGCTTACATGGTTGAAACTTGAAGTTACGTGGATTGAGGGACATACTGCAAGTATGTTGACGGTTTCATATTTTTCTAGGAAAGGAGATGTTAGTCTATAATTGTCAACTGTAAACTTTTGAAGTTCAACTAATTACAATCCTATAATAAGCACCAAACGATATAATATTTTCTTTGATAATTTGATGTGAAGTGTATGATCTAAATGCACCATTTGAGCATTTTTAAGCCTACAAAGCTAAATGTTAAGAGTTTAACTTAGCGTTTCGCTTCTAACCATCAAGTTAGTCAAAAAAATTACTATATTTAGTGAAAAATTTAAAAGTGATCTCATATTAAATAAGTGTGAATGATTATATAAAAATTCAAGAGACATAAGCTTATCTGGCACCTCATCATCTTGCCTTTTTCCTTATATATAAGCTTTCTTTCATTCCAATCCCGAAAGTAGAGATATAAAGGATATAACACCTCTTTCCCTCTAGGATGCATTCAATTGCTTAGTCAACCTATCTTTTGGTCCTTTACTAAGATCTCAATGATCTAGATTGGCCGTTTGTGTATATTTTAAAAGTTGCCTTATTGCTAAACCATTTGGTGGATGGGCCAGAATGTTGCTTCATTATGAGCAAAGATTTGTTTTATGAAGTTAGATGAGGACGATCTAGGTTAGCAAATGCACCAATTTTTTTTGTAAATAGTAAGGATTCATTAATTTTAATTTGAAGAGAGAAAGAAGGACCACTTGGCAATTTCTACTTAAGAAGGACCACTTGTGACGGAGACAATCGGCATTATTAACTAGGACCGTTCCATGCTAGTTATTGTGTAAGGGAGAAACCAGGTCAGTTGTATTTGAGTAGGACTTTGAGCAAACCACCGACTTGAATGACAACGTTATCGGTTTCTCCTCACCAATTGGATAGGTTCTAGTATTTATCATATGTGCCCCTTCCATGTCTTGGTTGATGTTCCTTACCTTCAACATAGTTTAAGCTCCTATCTTTGGTAAGGTTGGCCATGAATGGCCACCAATGATTGTCCATGAAATATTCTTCAATTCAATATTATTCTATAGAAACATAAAGTGCTTCAAATTTGTCTGTTTGACACTTAAATAGTTGAGGGTATAGTCATTATATGGTAGGAAGCTTTGGCTTAAACTTGTTACTTTTTGGAAGTCTGTTGATTAGAATGTTAAAGCTGCTTCATATTCAGACTAAAGCCAATGCTAGAATCTATTTGATATCTTTATTCAAAAGATAATATTATTAATAAAACAATGAAATGCGATTGTTTTTGAAAGTAGGAGAAGCACTAGTAAGTACTGAATTAATTTTTAAATCCATATAAATTACGTATTTCTAGAATTGATTTTTGGAGTCAATAAATTAAAATTAAATTAAAGTCAACTCAAGTAGCCATCTAAATATTCAAACTCTTCAAATTGAAAAGTTTCAAGCAATAAGAGGATGTATGCAATTCTAACTAGAAGCTAGAACTTAAAGAGATTTTTAGAGAAACTTCTTCGTCCACTAATTAAATCATCCCTTAAACATGCAACGGAAGCAGTCTTTTACCCCTTTTTTTTTTTTTGGAAAAAGCAGTATTTTACTATTTACACAACAGGTTGCAAGCACAAACTCATCATTAAAAATGGTTTTGCACAACTTTGAATTGGATATGAGTTAAAACTCTCAATAGATCCCAGCCTAATTTGATCAATTTTGTGTGGTTTATGCCGTTCTCTTTCTCAAAATTAATCTTATCTATTGCATACTACCCACCATTCCAAAGTACAGAATCTTAAGATGACGGAACTAATAATAGCATGTAGATTGAGATAAGCCAGCCTAACATGTAATCCTTCTCTAAAACTAAAGTAAAAATCAGAGGCGATTGCTCGCGGTGGATTAACAGTTGTTGCAGATTATCTTACCCAATTAGTTAGTCGATAAAACTGACTCATAGTTGCATGGAGGGGGTGAATACAGAAAATGCGGTCTCCTCGCATTTGTTTTGTGGGTCACATAGTTTCAGCAAACCCGTGACCGAGTCGGCAACATATGGCCCAATATCTGCTGGCAAGATGCCTGGGACCAGTACCAACCACAATCCATAACTAGTTAGATCGCTTGACCAATTTCCATTCTTTATTCGTAACTTTTGCCAAGGTTTGTAGGCACAAGAAGCATTTTTGAAATCTTGGGACACTAGTTCCTCTCTCTATTTTCACATTTTGTTTTGATTTGTACTCATTTTTTGGTACACAAAGATATTGATTCTTAAAGGCTCAAGTCGTTTATGGTCACATGCAGACAACGGAGAAGATAATGTTTTTTACTTACAGAAAGAACTATATCGTTTAATTGTCAAACTCCAACTCTTATATCAATTCTTAACTAAGGCTATGTTAAAGTTTTTAATATAATATAATATAACGTAAATGAGTGTAATATTAAAATTTTGTTGTTTGTAAGAGATGAAAAGTTTTATAATGTAATATAGTAAAATAACGTTTAAATGAATAGTTTATATTGTAATATAGTGTAAAGTTGTTTATCATTTTACATTCCATTTTAAATCTTTTAAATCGAAAGTTTTTCATTTTTACCGTTTATGATAGAATATAATGTAATATGAAATTCTCCTCTTTCGTCCCATTTTATTAGAAAACATCCTCTCAATTAATAAAATAATATTACATTTTATTCCATTCTATTTTATTATAAAATTATCGTTAAAACATAGCCTCAGTTATTATAAAATTGTGCACGGAGGCTAGCTTAAGCAACAGTCTTCGTCAAGTGTATTTTGTTTTGATAGTCGAAGATATTTTGTATTGAAAGTCGATATCTTCGAACCAAAAAATATTATAAATCTTGAAGATTGTGATGTACAAGAGGACGCTTGACCCTATTTAAAGCTTCATTTCTTACAACGGGAAGTCCCTTCTTGACGTTGAGGAAAAGAGCCAACAATACACTCTTATGCGATTCAAACATATAATCAGCATAACAGATGGGCTTGCATTACATGTTCATTTTTGTACGCGAAAACTAATCATAGAGGACTTGATTAGTAGGCTGCATTTTAACACTTGAACGTAAAAAGTCGAGCAACGAGCACATTACATTGCGGTATGCATGGATGGCTTTTTGGAGTAATCGCACCTATGTGTCGATTGGACCACTTAATCATACTAATTGCTTCCTTCTGAAATCCGTTTATCTCTCATCTATATTTCCTATTAGTTTGAACTTTGAAAAATCAAATTAGATGCTTAAATAGAAATTTCTTTCTGATCAAGGTGTTAATTAATGGACTCTTAGGCTCGCAATACAAGTGTAGGGAAGCGTGTACGTATCATCCTCGTGATGCAAGAGGGAAAATGATAGGTTTGGAGTGCATGATTATTCTGTTAAGAAATGCACAGTAAGATTTTGGTCCCTCAGGAATATGATATGGAAAAAGAAAAAAGAGATAAAGGTCCCCCACCGTCCCACTTCTCAGATCAGTTATGCTTTATCCACCATGCATGTCCCACTTCCAGACTATAAAAATTACAGATTTGAAAGATTGTTAGAGAGTTTTTAGTGTAAAATGACAAGGGATATTTAATGACTCCGCATCGGCTATCTGTTTTTATACAATGAAGGGGGAGGGTGAACATGTGAATGGAAAGAAAAAAAAAAACAGGGTATGAATTTCTGTGGCTCTTACATATATTCTGTGTGATTTCAAATGGAAGCAAACTGCTCCATCGGTACCATTGTTGGCTTGTTAGGTGAACCAGAAGTTCTCAGGGCGATTAATGTGTGAAAGATTTTGAAGTTCAAAAATCTGATGGGATGTACATACGATTAATACTCATTTAATGGCATCAAAGGACCACTGCAAGATCAAATGCATCGTGGTCCCTTTTGACGACGCTACTATATATATTCAACGGCGGGCGTGCTAATTAGGTTATTCATTAATCTTCAAGCTAATGATATGAATAATGATATGAATACCGTACGAGGTTCGGTATTGAATTGAGTTCTGGAATAGAATTATACCAGTATCAATCAGTACTGGGTACCGTTTCGAAAAAATTTTTAATTTATAAAATAGTCCCTAAAATTTTTAAAAATTACAAAATAGTTCATATTGGTATATTATACAATTGTACTATATACTTTACTAGTTTAATGTTTACATCAACAATGCTTTTATAAATTTTAATAATAAATAATAATGACAATTACTCATTTTATTTTTTATATATATCTTTATTATATTTTAAT
>JANKYE010000008.1:5676468-5687182 GCA_032467995.1 Erythroxylum dillonii | reverse complement strand
ATTATAAACATGCATATAAAGTCAAGAATGACACTTATTTTGAATAATTAAAATGTATCTAAAACGACACTTATTATAAATCAGAGGGAGCATGCAATTTCTCTCACATGCTAATTATTACAAATTACCTTTTCAATGCACTACATCATGTTTCTTTTTTATTTGCTTCAAAACCTTTCAGTTTTCAACAACATTCATTTATTTATTTAAATATAAAAACTCTAAAAGTATTAATTACTTCATTCTTTTATCAAACATTTAAGATGCTGATCATGGTCTTATCAACCATTTATAACTTTATGGGGGTCACGAGGTAATTTTATGGGAGTATTAATAAGGGTATATCTATAATTTCATTAGCTTTTTTAATAAGCGTGCGTTTTTCTAAAACGACACTTATTATGAATTGGAGGGAGTACTATACATGAGGCACGGAAATTATAGTAGTTGTCATTAGTGGCTGCTTCAATTTCTTAAATTTTTAATCACTAAAGTTCACAGGAAATGGTTTACTAGATCTTAATTAAGCAAGCAATGGGAATTAGCAACTGCAGCTAAGTGCGACTACTGTCTTTGAATGGACATAGTACACAAATCATCACTACGTAAGTGTCACTTACGTACTAAACTCAAATATTAGAATCTCTGTATTGTTTTTCCTATTTCTTGTGAAAGATTAAACAGAGGTGATTGTGTCGTAGATAACGCAGAGGAGATTGTTCCACAAGTGAAGTAACTCTGATGGTCTTGTTATATTCACGCTCGTTAATTAATATTAAGTTACAATGCCAATAATTACATGAATTAGGGTCTTTTTATTACGTTGATGACCAGTACAAGTAAAAGAAGAAAATTTGAACTTCTATTATTACAGTGTCACGAGGCTGGTTAGCACGGTAAAATAATAATTCCGATTAGTAGTAGCTGTTTACATCTTTTTCTTGTTATATTATTATTAAGTATAACACGTATAATCAATGTAAAGAAAAAACATTAACTGGATAGTGTTTATTCTTTTGTTTTGGAGTGGGCAAAGACACTGCATGAATTAAACGTGATGTATCAGAAAATTAGAGAGCATGCATGTACCCTAATGTTCAATGATTTGAATTGAACTATTTAATTCCAAATCTAGGATGACTAAAAAAAGACAAACGAAAAGAAAAGGCTTCCCTCCCACTTTGATCCACCTTCCTTTAAGATCTACCCTCTCACGGTCCTTTCTGACTAAGCATTGATGCCCTACTCGCCAGCAAGAAAAATCATAACTCATCAAACACCTCTTCCAATTTCACATTCCCTCGTAGCCACTTGAACTAATTAAGCTCATTACCATTATCCCATTTCTCGTCATCTCTGCATCTTTTCAACCTTAAAACCAAAAGTGTAAAACACAAAGCCAAGACGGACATGGGCAAGAAGATGAAGCTCCCTAATTTCCTTTCCAACATCGCCCCCGCCAACGCAGACTCTAGATCCTTATGGCCCTGGCCTACTTATTGCCACCAACCGAAAACCCTTTCCTTCAGAGCTGGCCATGAAAAC
Source organism: Erythroxylum dillonii (assembly GCA_032467995.1). NCBI lineage: Eukaryota > Viridiplantae > Streptophyta > Magnoliopsida > Malpighiales > Erythroxylaceae > Erythroxylum > Erythroxylum dillonii. The sequence goes on along the minus strand of JANKYE010000008.1, from coordinate 5,685,637 downwards.
ATGTTCAAGACCATCAACTCTACTTACTTGGATGCTGCCACCATAGTCATTGACCAGCCTGAGTCATTGTCTACCAACTCTTCTGAGTCAACGAGCTTCTGCACCGAAACAGACGAGTCGGGAGTCGAGCTCATAGAGACGGTGATTCGTGGTGTTAGGTCATCAGAGAGGCTATTTTTCGAGCCAGGGGAGACTAATTCAATCCTAGAAGAGGCCAAAGCAGGAGGAGGGTTTCCGTTCCAAGAGACTGCGGTTATGTCAATGGAGTCCAAAGACCCGTTTGTGGATTTTAAGAACTCAATGGAAGAGATGGTCAAAGCTTACGAATTAAAAGGGTGGGAAGATCTTGAAGACCTCTTGTTTTCTTACTTGAAAGTGAACGGAAAGAGCAATCACGGGTATATTATTGGTGCATTCGTCGATTTGCTAGTAGGTACTGCCTTTGCTTATTCGAGTATTGAGTCATCTTCTGGTTCTCAATCTCCTTCATCACCATTGTCTTTCTACACTTCTTCTTCTTCTTCTGATTCCTCTACAACAACTCCATGTGTTTCTCCATTAGATGCTGAAGAGAAGGAGATTAATAGTAATGACCATAGGCTTAGCACTTGTCTCTCTTCTTCAGAGGTCCAAAGTGGGATTGAAACCATCTAATAAGTAGAAAATCTGTTAATTTGATTCTAACTTAGATGTTACCTTTTTCTCATTCATTTATGAATTTATGATTAATCGATTATGTTTACGACTCTGAAGGAATTTTGAGGTTCTATAACAGAAGAACCTGTACTGAATGATTCTCAATCTCTTGGCCCTTCCTTGCTAGTGGGGCATGTAAGCGTGTACATATTAACTGCTAATAAAAAATCTCAATTTCCTTATTGTTCGCATTGGAAAAAGCTTAAGAAACGTGGATACATGATTTTCTGTGCAAAATTTTCTTAATTCATTCACATGTTATGTCATAAAAGTGCTAAATGGGTTAGGAGAATTGTCAAGTGTCTGTAATTGTTTATAAGTTACTATAAAATATAAACTGACGTGGAGATATGTGAAGAATTAATTTGTATTCCCAAAACAAGTTGAGAATTTTGAACTAAAAAATGTTAATGAAGAGGTAGAAGTTTAGAAAGTGACAAAAAGGGGAAACTTGAAATTTAAGAATCACCCCCGAGTTTTCTTCAACGGCATTATGTTAGAATAGTAAATGAATCAAGGTCGCATTTCCATGTGGGTAAAAAATGAATTTCCTGTAACTCAAGAATGATAACAGTAGTAAAACATGATCATCATCATCCATGTAACACCAATCCTAGAAGAGAACGTGTATCAACAGTGATTGGATGAGAGTCCATTAACAGCCATTGCAAGCCCTGACATGATGGGATTGATCCCAGCCGTTGGTTTAAATTATTTTAGGGAAGTCATTATCAGCTGATAGGAACACGCCGCAGATTTTGGCCTTGTCGTTATAGACCCGCATCCTTTCCTTTGCATATCGTCTGCAAAAGCATTAAAGTCTTTAACAATACAAACAGAAACTGCGTAAATTTGGGTATATATGTCTTTGTTGCGGCCACTTGAAACATGGGAATATTTTTGTCTGTGTTAAGTTTGACAGAGGAAAAAAGTTTCACCACTAAATTCAAAGCAGAGGTAAACTGGAAAGAATACAACTTGCAAGAGCTACGAAACAAAAAAAAAATGCTGATCATCATTGTTGTTGAATTGTATCTATGACTTGAAAAGTATCATACATACATATGTAGATATATATATATATATATGTAAGACAAACAAACAACAGACTGACTGTTGATAAGGCATTTCCTGATCTTTCTTACTCGATTTGTTTAAATTCTTCCAAGTGGTAAGACGTAAAACATCCAACTGGCCTGGCTCTTTTTTCATTTTTGGTCGAGTCTAGATTGAGTTTTATCAAAAGAAGAGTAAACAAATTATTTCACTAGGCCATGAACTTCAGCTAGCGATTGTTACGTATTTGTCAGAACTCAAGAGGCGATGTCTACCACTAACTAACAAGTTAATGACGTGATTATACAATTGTGCCAACTATAACTTGAATTTATTCCCCCTAAACCATTATTCAAGCTTATGTTTATAAGACATGAAATGAGGAATTCCACTTGATTCTCTATATTCAACACGAGTCACTGTTATCTTTATTATGAGCTGAGTATATATGTTTTGTGTGGTTATACGTGAAAGTCAACTATATTAATTAGTAGGTATTTGGTACCCATAATTTGTATCCTACATAGTTGTCTACTAACTAAAACTAGAAGTAGAAGCACTAACCATCAGCTTAACCTCCAGCTGCTTAATCTATCTTCAGATCTCCATCTATAGGCAAGTTAAAAGAAGCAATAAATTGAATACTAACATAGGGTGGCCTGTTACAATTAGGATCGGTCGCTATCGTTTGCTTGCATGCTTGCGTTAGACAATCAGTTTGATGGAAACTAATCGAGCGCATAGTATCACGTGGCATGAATTGTGTTATTGTATTTGTCTTTGAAATGTACAAACTACCTAAAAATAGTTGTGCTCTCCTATCCACTGGCTTTCGAGTTCAAGCAATGAAGTGTTATTAAAGAAGCCTTCCCTATTTCAGTTAGTGCTATTGTCATTTACTTATAGTAACTATTGTTTTGATCCTTGCTTAACAAAATGCTTTCATTAATTTAACTTATGTATTTAGCGACCAATACCTGTTTATTCTCAAAACATATTAGCATTTTATAAGTGGAAACTTGTATGACATCTAGCATTAATATGTTTGAAAATGTTGAACATATGTCAAGTCATGAATCATACGAAAGGAAGATGTATAGACCGTAACTCGTCGTGAGCCTTTTTCTATTTACTAAAAGTTTAATAATCCAACTTAAGATGTTAGAGTCAATCAGCTTTAGCTCAATTGGCATTATTTTATGTCTTCCCTCCACCTCTGAAGCTTGTACTTAAGATAAAAACTTTACATTAGAATATTAAATTTCAGTCTATGTATTTAGAATTGGACTTCACGGCGAGGATAGGCCACCTTCCTATCATTTAAATTTCCACTCTATAGTCTTAACTTTTAAGCAATAATTATATATTATATAGTCTCTTTTTTTATAAAATTCGGGGGATCGAATCTTTTTCAGCTCATTGGATCCCGACATCTCGTAGAAATAAAAATTCCTTAGATTTTGGGTTAGATATGTGAAAAAATTGTTGGAAAGTAGTAACTGTACCCCACTATACTATTGTAGAACATGCCATCAGTTATCCAAGTACCTAAAGTTTAAACAAAAGAAAGGTAAATGTTAACTGTAGTCCCATGTTCAAGATTATGAAACGATGCCTTGGCCTTTATCTCTGAGAGGATTCTAGTCTCAGTGAGCGAAACGTCCAAACTATGTTCCGCACCAATTTTAAAACTCATTAATTTGCACGATAAGCAACGTTGAGACAACGTTAAATCCAATGTTAATTAGTTGGGTTAGGTATATGGTAATAACAATCAAGCTATCCTAATCCTAGGCTAAAATTTAGCTTCCTGGTTTACTTTTTCTGACTACGACAATAATTTCAACTGTATATTCTACGTATTACAGATGTCATCACGAAGGTCCAAAGTCCAAACTCTCTTGTTCTGATTTCCCTACCAAAATCTGAAATTCCCAACTGCATAAAAATTGCAATCTTCAATGAGAAAACTGAAGGAAAATGTTCACATTATCAAAGGCAATGTCGTCAATTGAGACGGGCTCATAAACAAACTTACTAATTGCTTTTATATGTAAAATTACCGAGCTTATGTATAAACTTATATCACCACAGTGACCACTGATTACAAGAGTCAAATCGATCGGAATGTATTTCAATTGGGAAAAGGAGATAGTAAATCAATCTATCGTCAATTGTAAGAAATTAATATTTGGAAGGTGTTATTGAAGTTTCTTTTTCTTTTCTGATGTTAGCCACATAGATGATAAGGAATTCTGGATATCAGGTCATCTAATCCGATGGTTGTAGGTGGTAGGACTCAATCCGTGGGCACTCCTAAATTTGGTCAGCATCACCTGGCCACATTTGATTATTCCTGCCTTATGCAAACAAAGAAACCCTAGAACCGTTTGGCCTCCAGGCTTTTATCTGTCAATACTTTGGAAGAAGCCAAGATTTAGTATACAGTACTTCCAAGAAACAGCTAATATGTGCAGTAAATACTGAAACAATGACTCTTTAATGAGATGACATTTTCGAGAAACTTTTGCGTTCACACAAAAGTTGTGACGAGAGGTCGCATGCAACTGGGCGTCTGCCCAGTTCATCATTAGCTTTGGTTAACCTTGCATTAATGATCTTGTAATAAAGCACAAAAGAACCCCGGCTTGGTAAAATTTTTTCTTTTTTTTTTTTTTTTTTGGATAAGGACTAAGGACTAAGGAGCGTTGCTTTTTATCAGCCATTAATTACTCCTCTTATCGAAATCTTCTGAATCTACTTTGTTTTACGTGTCACATTGGGTGGTTAGTTATGAAGACGAACAGGTCATTGAAATCTGATGCCACCAATGTTCATGATGACTCGAATGACACAAGCTTAAATGTGGAAGTTAGCTACACCCGACAGCTGCTTATCCTTATCATCAAGTCGCGGTCCTTACGTTTGGTTACTGTTTGTAATTTAATAGCCTTAAATATCTCTGTTCTAATAACCTTAATAGATGTATTCACTGTTCCGAGTTCTGGAGGTTGGTGAAGAAGTTGCACAGAATTAAGTAAAGTAGACAAGGTCTTGCGGTTAGGGTGTTTTTTTAAATCTGGTTTGCATTTATATTTATCTTACGTAAATATATAAATAAAATTTAATAAATCAAAGTTTAAATTATCACGAGGGAAGAAAGTAACTAGTACCCTTGAGTAATTGAGCAGCTCAGTTTTGACAGTGACCTGTGAATACGACTATTATTAGGCCGCCCTGGGGCTGGGAGAGAGTTGTGAGTTGTGAGTTGTGACGTGAATAATTACGGACTGTCATTTCCTCGCATGGCCATGTAATTAAATGCGCTTTTACTCCTAGTAGTTGTTTGTTTCTTATGAGTCAAGCTTGGCCCAAGCTGATCAGTTGTTTTAATGGGCTTGAGCGTCAATCTTAGCGTGTTCGGGTCAACTGATGGGTTGGGCATTTTTGACATCCGATTCTTTTTCATGAAAATGAATCAATTCCTCTTCTAAAAGACTACTTTCTATTTTCTTAGGAGGAAGAGTTGGATGCACTGGTTCGCCTACGCTATGGTCCGGAGAATATATTTGAACCGCTTTTTTTTTTAATTATTTTTTCTACAAATCAACTTCCCAATTCAATAAAAATCTGATGTGTCTGCCATACGCCAAACAAAACTTTACCTTATGGTTCCTCTAGCCAATAATTTGTAGCTAAAGGCTACAAATTATCTGATTTGATATGGAAAAGGAATGAGTTGGTACCTCATCCATGTTTCATTTTTGTGACGGATGTGGGGTGGCATGTTAACACTTCGTCACATCATACAAAAGGAACCTCCTGAACTTACTTTGTAGCTCAGAATGATCGCAGGTCCCTTAGATTAGAAGAGCCACAGTAACCTGGGACGCCATTGTTCTTCATTCCTCTCAGTGTAAGACATTGGGAGTGAGATCATTGTGGGACATCCAAGATCCCAATTAGGGGACAAGTCGGAAGGAATGGGGGGTTCCTTTTGTCCTGGATTGCCACTTACATCCATTAAGTCTGCATATCAATGCACCAGATCCTAATCCTTTGCACTTGTGAAGGAAAAAAAAAAAGAGTTCCAGAGGTTCTCATCCAAACTTGGCATTCCTGTTTATAAAGTGAGAGGATCTTTTAATCTTCCATGATTCAAAGGTTCATCAATGTCTGGTCTTTATCAAACAGTACATTTCTTCGAGACATTAGATAGACAAAGCTATTTGCCATTGTCATGCAAAATTGGTCGCATACCAAATTTGGATGCAATGGTCCAAAAAATAGGAATTTCGGGTTTTGTTGACTTGATTCAATTCTTACATTGTCTGTGCGCTATGCTGGAAAATAGAAAAGTTGTACAACTTAAGTTCAGTTTTCGTTTCGTTTCCTGAATTGCAAATGAACCAAAACATATTTCACTTCATCAAAAATTTCTTGGCAACTCAGATCGGTTTCTGGTTTATCACTCTTTATAACATTGTCCAAAACCAACTCACTGTGATTTCTTTTTATAGCGGACAAGTTCAGTACAACATGACGAGCTGTCCCCCACTACCAAAGGTAAAGGGAACGTAGTATTCAGAAAGATGATCGTAGTCGCTGCTTAATCAAACTGATTTGATCCTTTTAGCAAAGCCATTAACATTATACTTTTTTTCCCTGTTTCCTGTAAATTATTAGAAGGGGTTGCTTGATGAAGCTGTCACAACTCGGAATCCTCTGCTTTTCTTGGCAAAAGACTCAAGGAGGATGAGTTGGATTGTCTTCTCTAACGTCTCTTAGGCAGCATGAACTAGAGATGCGTGTCCACTTGCTTCTTGTTGTCATTGAAGGCCCATTCTGTTTCCACTAGAAAAAAATTAAGATTCTCCTTGGATTTGACTATCCTTTTAAAGCAGACCACATTTAAAGTCCTTTAATTGACGACACCGGCTGCGTTGATTTCTTAAATAGTAACTGAGAAAGAACGAGAGATTTCAAGTAATAATGAATTGTCTCCGTTGTGTTTCTGGCGGTGCCTGTGCTTCCCTCCAATTTAACTCCATTCATTGTTCAGTCTCCATCTCAATTAAACTCCAATAAATTCTGCCAAAATTGAGTATCATTGGAGAGAAGTTTCACTTTCTATCAATTAACCAACCAAAGAGTAATACAGTTGGCAATCTCCAATATGAAAGACTTAAATTATCATAAATTAGAATTTAATGATACTTTCTGTAAAATTAGTGAAATAGTATAATACCACCATGTACCATGTCTACAAAAAAAAAAGAGGGCAAATTATTATCACCTTACCGACAAGACTTCCTCCTCAACAGTCACAACTACGAGACAAGATTTTCTGTTCAGTTTAATGATGTCTTATTCTGTTTCATAAATCTCAGTCATTCATTTAGGCGGAGCTCATCATTCATTTATGCGGGTCTCACGTGAGCCCCGCACAAATAAACGTGAGATCTACATAAATAAATGACTGAGATTTATGAGACAGAATAAGACACTATAAAACTGGACAAAAAATCTAGACTCCAAGCATTGTGCTATTCTAGGCAATGAATCACATAAGCTGTTTCTGGCACCAGGAGATTATCGAAGACTAAGTTTTAAAAAAAAGTGATTCATTAAATTCTCAGAGTAGTTATTGTCATTTTCTAATTAATATTTATTATTAATTAGTGGTAATGTCATTATCTATTAATTATCAGTTAGAGGATAGCGGGTTGCACCCACGTTTACCTTTTTTTCATTCAAGTTTATATAGCCTATGCTGCTAATCTTGGTTTTTTGGCGGCAAAAGTCCCTGTGGTTTTAATTTACGGCATATTTTTCCTTGTAGTTTTAAATTCGGCAGCACAGGTCCCTATGATTTCAATTAAGGTCACGACGAGTCCTTTTAACCTGCTATAGCAGGTTCAATCGGTTACTGTGACTTTCAATGACATGTGTCAAAAGGTTATTGGATGAAAATTATTTTTTAAAAAAAGGAAAAAAAAACTTAATCAGTTATCACCGTATACTACACGCCTCCAACAACTTTCACATCTGATGAAATAGAGATAGGATAACACGCCGCGCCAACAACTCACCGCCGCCGCCTCGAACCACCGTCGTCATCGTCCAGCATTTCTCCTTTGATCTTAAGCTTTTCTTCCACATTATTTCTTCCAGCATTTCTCTCCGTCACATTTTCTCCTCTGCCTTCTCTCCGTCGCATCTTCGAGATTCACGCCTCCTTGGCATCTTCCAACAGTCACTCATCTCTCGCACGCTGGGCTTCTTCCATCGGGACTCTTCTTCCATTGGTAAGCTTTTGTTTATTTCCGGAATAAATGTCTCTCCCTCCGACGGACTCCATTTCTGTGGTTGCGCTATTTGTTCCACCTGCCTTTATTCTTTTCGTATTCTATTCTGAAGTCGAAAATGGAGGACATTTCTGTTATTTGGAGACCGTCGGAGGCATGGGTTGTTGTATATGTGGATTTGTCATCTGTGGATACCTTTGGCCATAGTGGCTTGTGTATCAGATCTTAAATGGATTCATGTGGATTCTGGGTTGTCAGTTTTCATCTTGTTGGATCTTCGGTTTTTTTGTTTCTTATAGCAGAATGTTTTGGATCATTCTCTCATTTCCTTTGCAATTTTTGTAAGTTGTTTCTTTGTTTCTGTGTAGGACTTCTGGGTTATTGTTGAAGGATGATAGCTTGTATTGTATCCGATCCGAGAGCCTTGTTACCTCTCCAAAGTTCTTGTTCTGTTTCTTGTGACAGGTATGTATTATTTTCTGAATTGAACCTGCATTATGCTACCATGTTTCTGATTTGTTGTGGGTACTTTGGATGATGCCTTGTGTTGTGTGATGTATATATTGGACAGAAATTTCACATCTTCACAGAAAAAGCTCTAGCAATTAGCAATGTAGTTAGTGGGTTGGTGTTGAGAATAAGGCAATGTAGTATGAGGGAAATGGAGTCTTTACCCCTTCAAGAAGCTCATATTAATAGCCCATTCATTCAGTTCTTGTCATCCCTTCACCTAGTACGTTAGGAACAGTCATGAATGTGCAAAGCATCTGAATTGACATTATTAACATCCTATTTTGTTGTTGTGCAATCACTTTTGATATTCTGACATTCCAAATGATTGTAGCTTGTGTTAAGTGGCAAAGAGATGATAGATAAATGACAGTAGATTTGTTGGGATATTACAGAGATTTAAGTAGAATACAATGTTTTAAGGTTAATGAGATGAATCTAGTGATTTACATACATGCTGTTTCAATTGTGCAAATTCCATACCTAATTTGCAGGGGTTATATGATCATTGTTTTCTGCTTTTCAGGGGTCCATCTGTGGTAAATAAGATGGGTACAAGTTGTTCTTGAGTTTGAGCTTTTAGAATCTGTTAAGTAAGA
>JANKYE010000008.1:5617219-5629206 GCA_032467995.1 Erythroxylum dillonii | reverse complement strand
TTAAATATCTAAAATTTAAATTCCTATAAGAATATTCAACGAAATATTAAGATATATAAAATTCATACCCTTATAATTATTTTAAAGTTATGTCCTTATAAGTCATTTTACACATAAACAGTTAATACTAAACAACTAATTTTATCAAACATCTCTAACAAACAGCTAATGCAATTCGCTGGTCAAATCAGCTATCAGCTAATGCAATCAGCTATTAGCCAAACAAGGCCATATTATAGAAATATTAACATTAAATTTCATCAATAATTCACAAAATTAAATTTATACATATGAAATCAGTCGAATCCATAGATAAGAAAATACTAAGTATGACTTAATAAATGAAAAAAGATAAATTGTCATTAAAGAAGAAAATAAGGGATGATATATGTGAAATGAAAGAGAAAAATTATCAAAATAAACTTCAATTCAAATTGAAATTATACCCAGAATTGCAATTAACAAATATCATACATAATCAAATTGACAATTTTCAACTTATCTGAATAAATTGCAATTAAAACAGAAAATGAAAGAAAAATAAATTATACCCAAAATTGAATTTGAGTTTTAATTTGAAAATAGAAATTTAACCTAGATTGAAAAAATTATTATACTAATAATCAAATTTCAAAATTTTACCCAGCTTTTTTTAATAAAAAATGAGTTATTTAGAAAACTTAAAAAAAAAAAGACTTAAGAGGATAAATGAGAGACATTTCTTGCCTAGATAAGAATGATGTTGATGGAGGCAAGACCAAACAGCAATTCTTGAATTTAAGACATTCTCTTCCTGAATTTCAATTATAAATTTTGGAAGTCACCTTGTGTTATTAAGCGGCGAGTGATATGTACGGAATTATGTGCTTGTTACACCACTGCCGTATCCATGCCGATCCATGATGTTTGTCTAAACCACATGAACCCCCTTTTCACAATCTGCAGATGGTAAAGAATCGACAAACCAGGGGAGCTTCTTGCTAAATTGCTTTATAGTTGGTCTGCTGTTAACCAAATCAGAGTGGCAAAAGCACTTAGTACATATCTTCGCAAACTACATTTAAAACCACAAGGACCATTATCAGGTAAGACAAAAATATGGTAATCACATTCTCAATCTCTTTGCCATGTGATTCCATCTTGTTTCCGAACATCAGATGGATTAACACGATAGAACACAGGTACAACAATCATTTTTTGGGTCTCGTCGCGTTCAATATTACTCTTAAAAAGTTCAACCGAACACCAAGTGGAAGGCCCTTAGGTTTATGTCTTGCCCTTTACGAAAGTCGAAAGAGCATCGTAAAGATAGAAAAAGTTATGTCTTCACATGTGAAGCTGATAAACAGGTAGTACTTCCGCTGCTGGGTGGCCATGGGGATGAACTGAAGCTACTAGTTTTTGAGTTTTGTAATTTTATGAAGTGATTAGTATGCTTGTGGGTCATCTGTTGGTTCAAAATGTAGATAAATAAGTGAGAGAGAAAACGATTTATGGTTTCAGGTCAGCAATACAGAAAACCACAATAAAATAATTCCAAATAGAGTATAATTTCATACCATAATTTACGAGTACATATCTGTTCTTGAATAAGCTATTAGAATGCGATAGGAAGAAATCCAAGTCCTATCAGCTATCCTAACTCCTGTAGATGTAGGATCGAGCAAATGACAAAAAGGCAATGAATCCAATTGCACTAAATCCAGCAAGTAACCAGTAAAAGTAATCAAGATGTGCCCGATTGACGTTGTCAGCAAACCAGCTCTCTCTGCCATCCACACATGTTGCCTTGTCAATGGCAGATACAAGAAAGCTGCTCAGAAACGAACCAACACCATTAAAACTGAGGTAGAGTGAGATGCCTACACTCTTCAACTCTTTTGGAAACTGATCGTAGAAAAATTCTTGAAGACCAATAAGGCTAAATACGAAAGTAGCACCAAACAAGACATATTGAGGTACTAGCCACCAAAAGCTCATTGGAACTGTAGCATTTGGCATGTCAACAATCCCATAACTCTTGGCAGTTTCAAGTCTTTTCCTCTCAACTAAAGCTGCATTTACCATGCAAATAATGGAGAAAAAGAGACCAACTCCCACTCTTTGAAGAACTGTAATTCCATTTGGATTCCCGGTCAATGATCGTGCTATAGGGACGAATAATCTGTCATATACAGGAACGAAGAGGATGACGCCAACTCCAATAAAGCATTGAAGTGAACCAGCTGGAATTTTGAAACCTGAGAGAGTGGTTCTGTCCATTGTGGCTCCTTGTTTTGTGAAAAAAGTTGTGGTTTGTGCAATGAGAACTGCATAAACTAAGCACGTGGTCCATATTGGAATAAGCCTAAACAATGCCCTTGTGTCTTCCACATCCTTAACACTGCACAGCTTTTGGCTGTCTGTTAAACTGTTTGGTAGATATAGCGCTTTGTTGAGGAACCTTCCATTGGATTAAAGATGCAAAAATTGCTACGTTAGCTGAATTCGTATCTAGATTATGGCACATTAAGGAGTATCTATGTACTATATGCAACAAATTTCCATGAAGATGAAGATTCTACTTCATGTGACTCTCTTCTCCAAAATGTCCAAAGATAATAACTAAGAAAGGAAGCATCTGTCTTACTTGTATTGTTGAGAACTTTGATGAACTAAGTAAGCTTCCACTTCATCACTTTCCATAACTGGACTACTGGCCCTGTTCCTGAAAGCTCTTACAATCACCAAACCAATTCTCAAGAAAGGATTTTTATCCTTCTTTCTAACACTATACCTATAAGTTCTGTTTCCAAGAAGAAAGAAGCTTAATGCAGCCACCATCATGATACATGGAATTCCGAACCCAATGCTCCAATCCAAGTTATCTTGAATGTAAACTAAGGTTAAGATGGTTAGGATAATGCCGACAGAATAGCTAAAGTAATACCAATTGAAAAATGAGCTTTTCTCTTCACTCTCCTTGGGATTCTGACTATCAAATTGATCAGCTCCGAAAGCTTGTATGCAGGGCTTGTGTCCAGCCTGAGCAATTGCCACCAGGTATAAAGAGAAGAAGAAAAATAGGTTTTGAAAGACAGAGGATGTGCATGAGTGGCTTGTTGTGGTGGCTTGACAATTCGAAGCTTGAAGAGAAGTTAGAGCAGCAGATGTGGTCAATAGTCCTAGACCCTGCGACAGTGGTAAATCAGATAAAATATATGCAGAAACCTCTTTTTATAAAATAATATATATTGAGGTTAAATATATTTATATTAAATGAAGCCAAGTGACTAGTGTTAATCCAATATGTCAAATGTAGTAGAGATACATTAGCAGCAATTGCATACCAAGATGTAAAGGATAGAGGAGAGGACAATAGTTGAGTAACATCCGAGGAAAGAATCTGCAACGAGTGCTCCTAAAACTGGAAGCAACATGGCCGTTCCTCCCCATGTATTCACGTTGGCTGCTGCAGTCGCTGTGGACTGACCAAGCGGACCCATCATGTACATTATCAGATTTGCGGATATCCCATAAAAGGCTGACATTTCTGCCACTACCGTACCTACGTATACACAACACGATGGTTAGTTATAACTTCTACTATAACTAACTGTTATAACTTCTATTCATTACCTATCACAAAACGCGATGCTCTCCATCTACCAGAGCTGCTTCTACGAGCAGGTTCACCTTTGTGGTCAGTGTATCCATCAACAATGTCTTCTACTAGAGGGCATTCGGTACCAGAAAGTTTATCCATCACCCTTAACACACTGTCTTCTCAAACTTCACTAGACTGTACATTTGCTTCAACTACATATGCTTCTTTTCTATATATACTGCTGTATATGATCTAAGAATGAATCTAAACTGAAGTTTGACTTCTGTCCTTCTTTGAGAAAGTAATAATTACCGTCAAATCTGTTCTATGTGACTACCAAAATAGAGATTGCTTTCTGTCCTATTTAATCTGGAAATAATAAGTATGTCAGATTTATTTCTTACTTGGTTACATAAATGAATAGGTGGGATGCATTGAGACAGGTAGGTACACCATTTTTGGTACAGAAGATTTGAAGGGAACTTTCAATACATATTAAGAGGTTTAGAAAAGACTAAGAGCAGAGCATCCAAAAAGTTAAACACTTCATGCGTCTTACGGAATAAAAATCCTCCAAAGACTGCACTAAGAAATTCAAAGGTTTGAGTTTGGTACTATATCGGCTGGTACCGATTGAAAGATACCGTACCGGCCGGCCAAAAAACGCTACGAAACTTGCTTTAATGGTACCGGTTGTCGGTACTGGTTGATACCGACGATTTCGGATAATACCGGCTACGAAACTTGCTTTAATGGTACCGGTTGTCGGTACTGGTTGATACCGACGATTTCGGATAATACCGGCCGGTATCGACATACCAACAAGTACCATAAACTTAAAAATTTGAAGGGTATTTTTGTAAAAAAAAAACTAACGATCTCTCTCCCTCTCCTCTCTGCCCAACCAGATTCATCTCCACTCTCTCTACACTCTCGCCTAGTTGCCACCTACGCTAGTCACCATTTTCGTGCAACACCAAAAGAAGAGATTACAAAGGAAGACAAAAAAAAAAAAAAAAGGATTGCAGAGCAACACCTAGATTCATCTCCACTCTTCAAGAGAATGACAGCCAAAGGAAGACAAAGAACAGAGTTTATTTTCCAAACAACAAACAAAGTAAACAATCTGTCACACTAAAAGGGCAAAACAGAAATTAGAAAAATAAGAAAGAAGAAGAACGTAAAATTTGAAACGATGCAAAGTGGAGGTGAGTTTTAGTTTCTTAGAAGAGAGAAACGGTAGAGTTTTGAGAGTTGAGTAATCTTGAGAAATGAGAAGCATTGATAAAGTGAGATCTCAGCAAAGATGTGATTAGACCGTGCATAAAAAGCATTTACAAGTTATAACGACAATAATAATTTTTTTTTATAAAAAAAGTCAAAATAGTCAATTTTTTAAATAAGTAATTGATGTTTCTTTTTTTATTTTTCAAAACAAGTAATTAATGATGTATTATTTTTTTATCATGTTTGTTAGTATTATTTGACATCTAAAAAAAAGCATAGTATTTTTAATTTATGAATTGGGAATTATATTTATGAGTTATTTTAAATTGATTATAATATATAATTTTGATAGCATAATTGATATAAAATTATAAATTATAATACAACACAATATATTGAAAGATTATTTTGTAACTTTAAAAAAATTTATAGATTATTTTATAAAATTTAAAAATTACCCAAAATAAGACCTAATATTAACCGATATTAATACAGTATTTATTAAAATCAAATGTATTCATCACATTGCTAAGAATTTATATAACCTGACTTTGATGAAGAATGGCCAAATTGCATCAAAAGTACAAGTACAATTCGTAATTTGATGAATTTGCTGAATGATTAAATGACTTTACTTCCACTTCATTAATTCATTAAGAAAAGAAAATGAATGGTAAACATAATCATCAAAGTTCGACTAGAACTTCCCACCACTAATCAATTTGGATAGGCGGGTCACCGTAAAGGCAACACGAATAGCTAATCACAAGCGACGGATTGCTAATCAGAATCCTCATTTCCTCTGCTCCTCTTTTTAGTGTGGTGGATAAAGCCCCAAATAATATTATTTCACAGTGCAATTGCTTGTGTAGTGCAGCTACCAAAGGCTGGAATGTGAATTTACTTCTCCATGAATGCAGGCAGCTTCTCTCGCTGAACTTCAAGTTGGTGCCTTGATGGTGTACAATGCAGAAGAAAACGATCATGAAGGCATAGAATTTTTGCATTGACAAACTATCTCCCAAGCCCTGCGATCTCAATAAGGCTCTTAGCTAATTAAGGTGAATCATATCCCTTGAGTTGGATCAATCCTTCAAGAATATTTTATACCTTAACTGTCTGACCTTTCTTCTCTATCAGTGGCAGCACGCAAGGCCTTCCAAACAGGGACCAATATCTTCAAGGGAGGACGTAATTTCTGAACAATGATATTGAAAACATACAAATATGAGTAACCCATGAATTGTCATCTTTCGAACATTATTAGGCCAGATTTAAAATCCCTCATACAATTTTCGAGCTTTTTCATGCTCCTAAATCCATAATTCAGCCAAAATTTCCCATGTTTCCAAGTATACTTTATACCTTAAAAACCAATATCTGGTCTTCTTCCCCACACAGAATTAGTGACAAGCTCCAGTAACAAGTAACCGGAGTGACACATTCTACCAGTACTGGTTTCAAAATCTTGCTGATTGGGATGAACCGATGAACAGTTCTTCCACTGCATAGAATGACAGAAGGTTTTATGCAAGGAAAACAAGACAGATAAATTAAACAAGAAGCTACATCCATCTACATGTATGCTTTCTTAAATAATTTAAGCTTGAACAAGAAATGGAAGGAAAAATGATAAGAAGGAACCTTCTGTAATGTGTTTGGAGTTGAACACCAAAAGATGGCATGATCAACATGGATTCTGAGTCATTAAGAGATGAACTAAGAAACAGGATAATTTAAGATTTCCCAAATTCTGTGGGTAATGTGTAGCCCCTTGAATTTGGATGCTAAATTAGGAATACAACAAAGACTCAAAGCCCAAACTAGGTGGACCACGAAGCAAATTATCACCTTTGATAATAGATCTCCAAATCATAACTTTGACAAGGGTTGCACCAAGCAGAAAGCTCCAGAAGAAAATGATTATTGATCCACCCTGTGGATCAGCTTTCCATATCTCAGCTACCATGACAAAGGAATCAAGTACTAATGCAACAATGAATATTGCATAAAGGGAAGGCATGCAAACAGGTAAATTAAAAAGTCAAGAATAGAATAGAATTGCTATTCCAACATAACAATAACAATTAAAAACAGTGATATAGGCTTTCCAAGGAAGCATTAAGATGTAAGCACTCCAAAATCATCAAATAAACTGGAGCAAGGTTTTTAATAGCAGAATGTGGGCGAAATTCATAGCAGATTATCGCAATTATAAAGGACCGCAGCAGGCCCAAATAGCGGTTGCAGTGGTTTCAAAAACTGCAGCACCTCAAAATTTAAAACCTTGGGTAGGGGGATTTACTCTACACTTGGATGGGTTAGGTCTGGCGTAGTTCTATACTTTCCATTATACCAAAAAACAAACAAGTTAAGCCTAAGTATACACTTAAAAGTAACCAGCGTCATTATACACTTAAAAGTAACCAGCGTTCAACTTTGGTAGAATACAGAATTCATAAGAAACATATGCTAAGCCATACCTTGTTGAAGGGGATCAGATAGAATGCGTTTGTTACAAGAATCAGAACAAAGAAGCGCAGAAAGAACCCCTTTAAATTGCTCTTACGAACTACAACATGGTGCACATCAAATGATTGGCAAGGATAATTGTGATCATGCAGATAAATGTACCTCTTATCTACAATTTGAAATTCAACCATATTCACTTATACCTGCAGTCACGAAAGAACAATCAGCCAACACATAAAAAGCAAGTAATGCACTTAAGAGATTCCTAATTTCCACCAAACATCCTCACATTTACATTGCACTCAGAAAGTTCCAGGCCTCCGTTGACTTAATGAAATATTAAATTCAAGTTCAACCAATTGACCTCAATACATGTCCTATCTAAAACAAATAATATCAGCTAACATAAAATAATAATTACCAGCATGAGGCCCAATTGGGTCTGGACAGGCTACCCGAAGCCTGATCAAGCTTGGATAGGCAACCCAAAGCCCAATCAGGCAATTCATTGTTTCCGTGAGTTCCTGATTCATGACTAATCCACCTGTAATCTACTTTTATTTCTCAGGAATTTATTAGATTTTTATGCGAAATTTTGAATAGATCAACGTCAACCAAAGTTGGACACTGCAAATTATGTCAGAGGCCACCAACCGAATAGAAGAGGAATAAACTTTCAGTTTCTAGTAAGCAGACATGAATAAACTAGTGAAAGTGAATAATAAACATACATGAGTAATAAGCAGACTCAAGGAACCAGTGAAAAGTACCATTTTAAGATAAGGTGAATACAACAATGACTAAAACAAGAACAATGCCATCGCAATAAATGTACATGCATCACTTAAAATTGAATAAGCTAAAACAAAGAAAAACACAACTCAGAAGAAATTGGAAATCAATGGAATATGAAACCCAGAAAAAAAACAATAAATTAAATAATAAAAATAAAACAGAAACATAGTAACTAAGAGAAGAAGAAACAGGGGACAAACCCAAGAGCCAGATGATGCAATGCACAACTTGAGTGAATTCGAGTTTTTATGACTGACCATTAAAATTATACATATACTGTCTGCAACTTTACTCAACATCAACCTAGAAAGGATTGGAAAGAGAACCGGCGAGCAGGCAATGACTTTCGGCAACCACGCGACCAGGCGAGCAGCGATCAACTATCAGTGACCAGGCAACCAGTCGAGCGGTGAAGAGATGACAGTTGCAGATGGGCCTAGGACGACGGGGAGACGCATGACACACAAGTTTCTTTAGTTCTTATACATCGAATGACCAAGTTTTATTACTTTAAGAAATTTAAATTTACATGACAAAGTCCAAACACAATCCCGACTCAAAACTCTTAAAATATTAAGAAATTTTCAAATTTAACTCAAAGCTCAATTAATTTCATCAAATTCATTAATTTCAAACTGAGTCAAATCATTTATAATAAGAAGAAAAAGAATAATAAAGAAATAGATAAAAATAAAGACCTTAGTGTATTTTAGATAACCTTTAAAAAATTTTATAACGTTTAAAATTCTTGAAAAAAAATCTTTAAATTTAAAATTTTTTTAGAAAAAAAAAATCCTATGAAGTTGAATTATGTCTAAAAAACCAATGAAAAATCCTATGTGGTAAACTAGAACCATAACCTAAACCCAACGAGCTCCTTATAACCTGACTGCCCTTTATAACCCAATCTTGCCCAATCGAAACCTTCCAAATCAATTTAATCTAGTTTCTCTAATTTAAAAACATCCTCTCATAAGGTGAAAGGTGGGAATGAATGAAAGCTTGTGGGAATCAACTATGAAGAAGCTGAGAGATTAAACACATATGAAAGGTATGCTTCAAAAGTAAGGGTCCTAGTTCCTTTTGTAGTAGCACCTTAGCATGAATTAGAGAGGTCTTGATGACCAAACTAGATATCAACAAATTCAGCTTGGATTTTTCTAGCAGATGGAATGTCTAATTCATAATATTTTGTATGGCATCAATAAGGTATGAACTCCTCTACATGGTGGGTCTCTTATTACACAAAATTGGTTCGAGTACAGTTGTAACTTAATTGCTAGAGGTTGTTATTGGTTTCCTGGTGTGCTACTTAGCTTAGGTGATGCTCTATAAACACTTCCGCCTTACCTCAGTTAGGCTGTGCATGTGGACTATTATAGGGTCCTGTGCCATTTCAAAATGATTTATACGGTAACAGTATCTACTTGTCTCCAAGAGATTTTGAAAGAAAAAAACAATAGGAGGTTCGCAGGGAAATCTAGATGCCTAAGTTCTCTCATTGAACTCACAATTGCCAATATAAGAGAACAACCGGTTATAAACCAGTTGGCAAGGAATTGTAGCAGACAGATCGCTCAATCTTGGCGATTGTAAGATTGTCTGTAATGAGAATGACAGTAATTTCACCCACAGCCCATGGAATGTTATCAATGGAGGGCCTATGTCGGTGATATGTGGGGAAAAGGACTGTGAAACAGTACATGCATAAGACCTAATTTCTAAGCAAATCGAGCAGATACATAGCAATGCTCATTCCAAGATGGTAATGAAAAAAGAAACTGGGAAGAATGGGTACTCACCAGTGGAGATCAACGCAGGAAGCAATCTGTAGCACACACTCTACAACCGAGCCCTGGAATCCACTGAGACGTAAGTAATCCATACAAGGTTTTACAGTACAATCAAGGAGTGATTACCTCGTACATGGCTAGAGAAAGCATGCTTAGACTCTGAGCGTCGGTCAAGTTAAAGGGAGGGCTTTACCACGATTACCGCAATGTTACCGATTTGTTTGTATTGTTGAAAGTGTCTTCGACGACACCGTGTTTCTGGTTTTTGTAAAGGCCAAACATTGACGTATGTTACAAACCTATTACTAACCAAAAAACCCTTTTAAAAAGCATACAAGCATGTATACTTGGAAATAGGTTGATAGTCCACATATCAAACCATTCAAGGCCGAATAAGAGTGAAAGAAAGTATCAACCATTGACTCTACGTGTGGTTATGAGTTTAGTTATTAGAAATGAGCATTTACACTATTATGATTTCTTTTCTATGTTCGTTTTACTTTACGAGGCAAGCTGTAACTAAAACTCCTACTGTTACCGTACCCTTCTCTAACTCACTTAATGAACATTGCAAACTATTGGTTTTACTGCCATAAACATGAAAACATTCACATACTAGTCCTCTTCAACAAGCTATTTTAGCCCTAGACGTTACATGTTCTGTTATCTTCATATTATCACAGCTATATGATAGAAACCGAATCAGTTCACATGTTGATGCCATTCAGGTTGCAATATTTTGATTGAAACATTATTATAACTAGGTAACACAATATTAATGGTGGTTTGAAGCTCTAACAATATAGTCAAAGAGAGACTTCATCTACTAATGCTCAAATCCCATTAAGCAACTTAAACAAAGAGGCATTGGTATGGAAGTACTAATTTTATAGGAGCAACTTAAACAAAGAGGCATTGGTATGGAAGTACTAATTTTATAGGAAGCAGTAATACATTATTGTTAATGGTATTTGAAATGAAGAAAACAATATGAGAACTTTTAAATTTCTCCAATTATGAGGATCCATGGCATTGAGAAGTTAAGCATCGGATGGAAAACTTTCTTTTCCATAAGAAAGAAATAAAGAACTTGGTGACTAATTACATTATACTTTTAAAACCCTAAACATCCCTAATTTTGATATAATGACATTGATAGCAGGAACAATATCATGATCAAAACTAAAAGGCAATCACATCCACAATACTATTATCGTAGTTGGGTTCGACACCATATTTTGCAATGGCATCTTGCAGTCATTGCAGTGCCATACGTCGCAATTCACAATTTAGATCATTCAAGTCACACATTTAAAGTGAATTGGGTTCAACTAGGTAAGAACTAACATAATAATTAAATTGTAGGAAGCTGTCTCAAGCATCTGAAGTATATCACATCTAATACATCAATCGAACTCACTTCTACTGATGAGATTTGACTAATCCTAAGCTCTGTCAACAGAAAAATAAGCTTACACTTTCAACTTCCCTTCCATCTATTACGGATCCATTTCAAGAATTAAAAAAAAGGCTTATTTGGGCTGAGCTTCTTCGACTAAACAACATGCATATACCCACATGAACATCAAATAGATGCATTTCTAGAATTAACAACTGGTTTTTTCTTCTACCTGGGCATAGAACACTGGAGTGGAATCACCAATTAGCTCGATGATAAGATGAAGAGCATACAAATAGATGGGGCTTTCTTTAGTAAGGTATATCGCATTCAATAGTTTTAAGATATTGTTTATATATTTAGGCATATGAATACAAGCTAGAACTCAAAAGTCACTGTGAGACTTTAAAAAGTGAGACTTTAAAGTGCAGCAAAAAGCTTACTAGTATATGAGCTGTTCCACTAAACAACTAGCGAAACTACAAGCCAATAACAACAACAATAGTATAAGAAGGTCTGTTATAAACCTAACGCAAACATAATGTGTACAGAACATATGCTTATAGAGGTGTACTCTGGTGAAAACAACAGAACAAGAAATAGATGCTCCATATTGCTTGAAAAGTGAAACTCCCTCATTATGGACTGGTTATTGTAATTCCTGGTATATGCTTCACATTAGATATCTTAACATAAAGATTTTTCTTTTTCACTC
>JANKYE010000008.1:5606412-5617119 GCA_032467995.1 Erythroxylum dillonii | reverse complement strand
TATTGCAACAATTATAAAATAATCAATGAATTACATCTATTATTCTTATTATACTACAGGGGCATTTCCGTCATTAACACTATTTTCTGTTCTGTCCCCGGCAACCAAACACATTTTTGTACTCAGGACGAAGACAAAAATCTCTGTTCTGTCCACCGCAACCAAACATCTCACTGTCTTCAATTCTTGTTCTGTTTCGTCCTGTCCTATCCCGTCCCGTCCCGTCCCTATCTGCCGAAGACGGTAACCAAACGCTGCGTAAAAGCAGACAGTTGACCCTTTATAGCATTATATTAACCTTATTTGCCTTTCCGATAATGTAAATTGTTAGTATTATGATCTAGAAGTCAATCATTAGATAGATGGATTCTAACAGTTATATTCATGAATTGAATGGTTTATATCATTTTGTTCCATGAGTTTTCATTATTTATGGATTATTCGAGTTGAGGACTTGGATTATAAAACTCTGCAATGAAAAATAATGATTACTCTAAAATGTCGCGAATATTGGTAATTAATATAGAATATTAATTGACCACTAAAAGATTAGTGTGTGGATTAAATGATAGTGATGTTCTACAAACCATTCAATAAGGAGTTATTGGTTTAATCTCACAGATACATAATGAAGATTATGGTATTCGACAGACTATAAATGAAACATTATTAGGATTGTGTTTATGTTATTAATGTTTCATACGTGTCTTGAATTCTACAATATGATATGCATATTTTCTTATATGAGAAATGTGTATTTGTTGGCATTGTTCAACGTTAACCATAACAGATGGTTGTACAGATAATGCCACAGTATGTGTGACTTGTATAAAGGATAAATGTTCATTAAGAATATTATTGGCCCTTATATATGATATGAGCGACAATGTTTATGGACCCTTGACAGATTAATATCGAGTGCATGCAATACAATCAAGGAGTTAATCATATTTACGATTTACTTTGAAAATCAAGAAAGAATAAATTGGCAAGAATGACATATTCCAATCTTGCATTTATACGGGATATTTTGAGACAAGAGAATTGATGTGAGCAATTACTGCTTCCGGATCGTGATTTGTGTACAATATTTATCATCTTTGTTATTTGAGTAATTATAATGTATTTTGCTAGATACCACTTATGATGTATATAATTAAAAGGGGTTTTAATTCTATTGTCAATATGACATAGATCTCAATGGTCACACCAGAAAAGATTTGATTAGAAAAAAGGGAAATTATTTATCATATGGAGATATGAATATAACGATAAAATTAATTATAAGTGTTATAATTATTTTGGCCGTCACATGATATTAGAATAAATGTTATTAGATAACAAATTAATCATAGATAAAATTTATTTGATATGTATGACATGTCATATAAATTTAATGCTCAACAAAGTAATGCAAATAATTATATGGTATAGTTATATGACAATTAGGTCAAATGTTTAATTATTTTGAAACAAGAGATAAATGGAAAAGTGACTATTTAAATGAAAATTTGCATGACCAACCTTGTAAGAACATGAGTTGTCCATGAAATTAACGTAAAGATGTGTTTAAAGCCTCATGACTAAGTTACCCTTTCACTTTGTTTCTTGGCTTTATTTACATAAGGGCATTTTAGACAATAAAAGAGAATTTTAATTAACCCTAATTTATCCGAAAAGGGAGAAGACTTCCATCATTTTTGATGTGGTTTTCCAGTTGCTATCGTTTTTTCATCTTCTTCTCTCCCACAGTTTTCAGCCTTTTCTTTTCTCTTTTGTCTTCCTCCAAGCTGTCGATTTTCTTTATCCTTCTTATAAGACCAAAAAGCTTTGCCATTCAGCTCATGTGTTGAGCAATCAATCACCTATCTTTTTGTTTTTTTTGGGGATTTTCTAGGATCAAAGATAAGCCATTGAAGTACCATCTAGCATTGGGAAACATTGGGTTTCTAATTGATCTTTTGTAGAAACCTTATAGTGCCTCTCATTTGGTGCAAAGGAGGTGAAGTTATGAGCAAGGAGTTGAAGTCGTGAGCAAGGAGGTGAAACCATGAGATCTTCTATTTGGATTGGAGACCAAGTTCAAGGTATAATGGTTTATATGCTTTAATTTGTGCTATTTTGATTTATGATTTGGTTGCAAGACAAAATCATTGGGTTCTTGTTGGTTTAAAATTTTGTTTTAACCCACTTCAGCCATCACAAAACCAATAGTGGTATCAGAGCATAGGCTCTATTTTGTGACCATTTTTGACTGAATTAGTGCAAGGTTTTACATGATAAGTTGGTTAATTGATTGCTTGTCTTGAAGGTTAGTTATTTTGTGTATTAATAAATCTATTAAAAAAACCTTTTTCCTATAAATGATTTGGTGCTTTTATAGGTTTCAAACACTGATTTGATTGTGTTTAATGACCTAGGAATAATTAATTTTAATTGTTAGAATTAATTGAAAGCAAGGAATGTTAAAGATTAGAATGTTGGAAAATTTTTCAGCATTTTAGTTTGCACTTGGGTGCGCGTTTTTCATCCAATTGTTTTGGTATATTCCTAAACCAAGTTAATAGGATTGTTATTTAGGTTATAAAGGTTAAGTCTATGTGATAGATTAATTTTTATAAGCCTTTGCAATATATAGTTTATTTACGGATTTATTAATGCCCTTAATTGATAAAATGTGTTTCTAATTTCATAAAATGGTTTTTTTAGTGACAAATTGCCATGTTTAAATATTAGAAAATTCTTTTTGACATCCAATGGAATATATGTTCTGTTTTGTATTCTTTGTGGGCTGCAAATTTGCAATTGATTTATGTATTGGTGAATGAATTGTTCATGTAGGAAAATGCAAATGTTGCTTTTGTTTTGGCATTAACTTGTTTTTTTAGGGACGAAATGAGTTTTGTATGGCTAAAATGTAAATGCCTTGTGTGTTGTACTGCTTCCTTTTGAATAAATGTAATGCAAAATTTGGTGCCTCTTAAAGTTAATTAATTAGATTAATTAAGCAAGTATGTTAACTTGTTTTTGATGTAATTCATTCTTTTAAGGCTTGCATGCCTATTACATTTGGAATGGGGATTCAAAAATGTAATTTTTATTTCGCTCTTAGAATAGTTCTACTTTGGAATGGGAATTTAAATTTTGATGTTTTTTATTTGACCAAAGAGATGGTGAAGAAAACAACAAGATGCAGGAAAAATTTCCAAAAGGCTATACAAAACTCGCAACATATGTCTGATATCATTTGCGATGCTATGAATTTCATAGGCTAGGTATAAATGTATGTTAACATGATCACCATGGGAAAGATAACTCGAGGTGTAATATTAACATGATTGCCATAAATAAACTCTATAAAAAATTTGGGATTAACAATTTCTTGAGTTATATGAAATAATTCAAAATTGTAAATAATATGATTAACAAGTTATGTAACAATTTGATCCCTAAATTTTTTTAGAAACGTCCCATATAATATTAAGTCATTTTCCTTCCCAACTATATCAGCGTCAAATTATCGATCGTTAGATGATGGGACCCGCTCGACGGGTGTCACTTTCTATCTTTAGGAGTCATGGGGTATGTCATGTCAAACCAAATAGAGCGAGGTTCACTTAACAATTAGCCAAAACAGTTTTCGACCTTGAGGAAAGGTTTTTGTTAACATTAGATGTTAACAATCCAAGAGTCACATATGATGTGATTAGCAAAGAGTTGCTTACCTAAAATAACTAAGTTCAAGTTTCATATCGTCTTTGACTTGTTCTTAGTAAAGATAGGGATTTTGGATCTATTACAAAAGGGACTAACTTTAAAAGTTATAGTGGATGTTTTATTTTAGAAATAAAATATTTACATGAAGTTAACTCAATTTTTTTTATGTTTTAGATCATGTCAAACCAATCTCTCTCTTTGCGTTTTATATTGGACAAGGACAAATTGAACCCCAATGGTTCAAATTTTATGGATTGGCATCGAAACCTGATAATTGTTCTCTAGCAAGAGCGAAAGGAATATATCTTGAATTCTCCCCTTCCTAAACCATCCTTTGTAGGAGCCATTAAGGAATTGGTCGACAAGTACAACAAGCACTCATATGATGAGGTTAATGTACAATGCCTCATGGTAGCGACGATGCCACCCGAATGCAAAAGCTATTTGAGTTGAACACATCATACTACATCATGGAGCAACTTAAGAAAATGTTTCTTGAGCAAGCCCGTGTTGAGAGATATAACGTGACCAAGTCTTTTCTGGCTATTAAGATGCCAGAGGGTACCTTTATCAGTGCTCACATACTCAAGATAATGAGTCTTGTAGAGCAGTTGGGTAGGTTAGGTCTCCCGTTAGACCCATGGTTGTCCACTGACATTATCCTCAACTCTTTGCCTTCATACTATTCGTCATTCTTAATGGACTACTATGTGCATGGGATGGAGAAGAGTTTGGATCAACTCTATGGGATGCTTAAGACTGCTGAGTAGGATATAAAGAAAGGAGTTTCTTATGTCTTGGTAGTTCAGGAGGGAGGGAAGAAGATAAAGAAAGGCAAGAACAAGCCTAAAGTTAAGAAAAAGGGCAAAGATGGCAAAGGGAAGGCTTAATTGGTGACTTCAAGCACTCCCAAAGTCAAAACCCTTCCAATGTTGAAAGCTTTTATTGTAAAGGCAAAGGACATTGGAAGAGGAATTGTCATAAATATCTCGAGGACTTGAAGAGTGGAAAGATTCCATCTTCTTCTTTAGGTATATATGATATTAAGATTAACCTTGCTACCTTTATTTATGTTAATACCGGATCTTGTGCTCATATTTGTTAAAATATGTAGGTACTAAAGGATAGGAGGATACTTAGAAAGGGTATGGTGCAGTTGCGCATTAGGAATGGTGCCAGTGTTGCAGCCATTACTGTTGGGTGCGTTGAGTTGCATTTGCTCAGCGGGCTTGTAATGGAACATAAATGTGTATATTTTGTTTCGTCCATCTCTCGAAACATTATCCCCATTTCTTATTTAGACAATGATGGTTTCTTCTTTACCATCTCAAATGGATCTTGTTTGATTTATAGAGATGGTTTGTTTTATGAATCTTTTTTTGTTAAGAATGGTCTATACTTGCTTGAGATGGATAAAAAGATCCTTAATGTTAATAACAAAAGACACAAGACTTGTTATGAGAGTACTAATCTCATGTGACATTGTCACCTAGGTCATATAAATGAGAAGCATATCAAGAAATTACAAGAAGTAGGACTTCTTGGTCAATTCGATTTGGAATCGATTGGGACATGTGAACCTTTTTTACTTCGCAAAATGACTAAGATACCCTTCACCAAGAAAGGTGTGAGGGTAAGTGACTCATTGGGTCTAATATATAGTGACGTATATGGACCAATGAGTACCAATGGCCGAGGTGGCTTTCAATACTTCATCACGTTTACTGATGATTTCAGTAAATATGTTTATGTCTATTTAATGAGAAATAAGTCTGAATCTTTTAAAAGGTTCAAAGAATTAAAAAATGAAGTTAAGAATGAACTCGATAAGAAGATTAAAGTCTTGCGGTCAGATCGCTACAAGAAATAAAGGGTTTACAGATGGTCTAAACCGATACTAAATCCAAGGATTCCCTCGGTAAAAATATTTACTGACGAATTTTAACAACGGACAACGGCGTTGTTAATATGAGTATAGGTAATTATAATGACGAAAATTTCATGTCTCCTTCCGATGGTAAAATATACCGACTACCGACGGACACCGCGACTGTTGTTAAATCGTCGTAAAGATACCGACGGATTAATAAGAATGGTTGATAAATACAAAGAACAAATTACTGATGGTATAATGTATTCCGTCAGTAATATTGAAATATTGTTGCGACAGTTTTCTATATTCCGTCGATAATATTAATACATTGTTGCCACAGTTTTCTGTATTCCGTCAGCAATTGGAAATTAGAAATTTTTTTCAAAAGTCCCAACATTAAATTTGATTTGATGATCTTATGAAAATGCATAATTTCAACAGTAGGGGATTATCTGTGCATGATAAATTTATTTGTTTATATATTAAATTTGTTTAAACAGAAGTTGATTGATGATATAAGGGTCAAATTTATGACGTTGATAATAAAAACATTATAGTGTACATAATAAGTCTTTGTAATTGAAAGGAAATGGCTACAACAATCCTAATGTCCTAATGATGGCGGGTGCTCTGAGCTGCTATCTCTCCCCTTCAACTGATCAATCTTCTGTCTCAGCTGAGCCATCTGCACTCTCATCTGAGCCATCTCCTCCATCAATGTCTGCACTGTGGTCCGAAGCTCAGTGACTACCGACAATTGCACTAGTCTGGTAGATGTTGTTGTACTGGACATGGAGGGTTACAAATAATAAGTGTTCGCAAATGAACCTAGCCCGAATATCCATCCATGACGGTCCCTACCACAGACAACATCAAGATACATCTGAGTCTCATCAACAGGTTGTTCCTCTTGAGATTGTCGCTGAATGGTTTATTATATTTGGTCCTATTAGGAAGCAATGTTTACATTAGTAAGGGATTATTCATAATTGTAAAAGTAAATGATTAGAAAAGAAATAATAATAATGCATTAATTTCACATGCATTCAGTTATCTACATTGGTTGTTGACGAATGTCACATCATCATGCTTCTTTGTGTGAGTATGCAAAAACAGCTGAGTAGGTGTAGGAGGAATAGCCAAAGACTTTTCCTACATATTTAACCTAAATGGTTAGATGTTAACTATATTTTATAAAAATTTCAGCATAGTTTACCCTATTTTTATGATATTTCCCCTTGTTGAATAAATAAATAAACTCAATACAACCATATATGACACTAGACATTTATACGATCATCATTATCTATAATACAACAAAGTAAAACATGTACAAAATAAGTGTGAATTTAGATACTTATAAGTCTCTGTGCATGCTCGTGGTGGATTATTGATGTAACATCCCATTACTTGCAGAAAGGTTAAAATTGTAAATCTGAGTGATCAATGAGAGCTTAAAAATGCATTTGCATGCTCATGCATAATGTGTCATACATATACATGTGAATAGTGAAATTTTTGCACATGAACATAATTGTACATGCAGTCATTGACATTCTGGGTATAATTGTTAAACAAATGTGATTGTGAATGAGAATTGTGATTTATTTGTATTGAAAATTGATTTGAAGAGTGTAATTGTTGATTTAGAATTTTTGGAGAATTTTAGGATTTTTTTTAAAAATTCGGGGTAATTTCTGGACTAGAAAAAATGTCAAGTGACTAGACTATTGTTAAATGGTAGTAGAATTTACTGTCTCATAGCTATAAAAATTTTGATAAATGACTTTAGGAATTATTGACGAGTGCCACTGAAAATTTGGGAGATAATTAAAATAGAAATTGGATTTAAGCTATAAG
This sequence comes from Erythroxylum dillonii, assembly GCA_032467995.1. Taxonomy (NCBI): domain Eukaryota; kingdom Viridiplantae; phylum Streptophyta; class Magnoliopsida; order Malpighiales; family Erythroxylaceae; genus Erythroxylum; species Erythroxylum dillonii. The sequence continues at coordinate 5,609,669 of JANKYE010000008.1, read as the reverse complement.
AATTGGACATGTGGCAAGTGACAAATGTCACTTGCCAAAAAATGCCTTAAGTTCATTAAGCATTTAATTCCCCTTTTCATGTTGTTCTTCCACGATGCTTCTCATTTAAAGGCCATTGGTGTTTTATTTTGGTTTTTCTCTATCATTTTCGTGGCTTCTCTTCTTCCTCTTCTTCATGAGTTTTGCTTCCTTAAATCTCCACCCACACTAAACCCAACCCTCTCATCTTTCATGCTACTCTTTCACCTTACTTTCTCTTCCATTCTCACCAAAAACCCAAGCCTTTCAACCTCAAGATGATGATGAACATGGGATGCTTGGGAGCTAGGGTTGAGTGAGATTTTGAAGAGTTTGGAGCTAAATCAAGTAAGTTATGCTTTAAATGTCATGGGTATGGTTAATTTAAGCTAGAATAATGGGTAAATTGAGATTCGATGACTTGATTTTGCAAGGTTTATATATGTATCATGGTTGATGAAAAATTTATGTACATGTCTTGTTTTTGGATATGTAGGATGATTAATAATTCATGTAATGGTTTAGAGATGTTTTGGGGTGGAATGATCATCAAAGTGGTGGTTGGATGAGTGCAAAAAATTGTTGATGAATAGGAAAATATATATACTCTATTTTTGGTTAATGATCAATTATAGATCATTATTTGTTTATGAGTGATTTATTGAGTTGAACTGGGAAGAGAATGATAAGGAAATGAAATGGAAGAGATAATCTAGGTATAAGATGAGTTAGATGTGAATGTTGAAAGTTTGAAAATCTAGAAAATATTAGCAGAAAAATTTCCACTGATATGCTTCTGTGTTTTAGCCATAACTTGTTCTATAGTTATCCAAATGAGTTTATTCTTAATTTGGATTAAACTAAAGACATATTGCTATCTTTCTTATGAAGACATCGTGTTTAAATTCTTTTCTTAAGGGTCTCAAATTTTGATGTGAAAATGAGAATTGGATGTAGCAAAATCTTTGATGAATGTATATGTTTGTATTCTATTTTGGGTGTTTATGAACAAATAGGGAATATGAATTGGGTAAGGATGATGTTGAGCTAAGCTTGAGGTATACATGAAGTAGTCTCCAACTTGAAATAATGAATTTTGAATATAAAGTGCTTGATACTTAGGAATAATATATGTTATGGAAAAAGGATATAAATTTTTGAATGATAAGATGTAGTTGAATATGATGAATTAAATGAGTTGAGAGTTAAGGGTTTAATGAAATCTAATTGGTGTTTGAGTTGTTATGAAGTGTTTTTGTGCTAGAAGATGTGAATTTGAAATGATCATGGGTGTATATGATGTGAGAATGGATGTAGGAACTATTGGAGAGGTTTTGGAGGGAGTTTTGTGTAACATATATCCGTTAAATGGACATTAAGTCTGTTAAACGAACCTTATCGGGACTAAAAAGGCCCCCAGACCAGTCCATGTCTGTTAAACGGACCTTCTCGGTGGAAAAGAGCTCTCAGGCCCGACAATGTCCGTTAAACAGACATTCTCGGGACAACTTTAGTAAATCGCGATTTTTGGCCCTTTTAAAGGCAAAATCTCTCTCAAGGTCTTCAAAAGAGTTGTAGATCTCTAAGTCCTCTTTCAAACCGTCCAAAGATGACATCACTCCAACATCTTTGATGAAAGTGATGGCAATCGCGCCAACATAGGTTTATTAAGAGTAAGGACATAAACATGATCACTTCCTTTGACCATAACTTCTTCTCTAGACTTCCAAATAACTTGATTCTTGAAGCAATAGATTCCTAACATAGTTTATATCTCTCCATAAAAATTTTTAGTAATTGGTGTTGAATTGAAAAAGATTGATCAAATGAATGTATGGGAATCTGTTGGAACAGTGTAAATAGGATTCTTTTTACTAAGCATACTTCAGTGTTTTAATTATATCTAGGTCTGTAGGATTCTAATTGAGATGATTTTTTTATTTTGAGTAAACTAGAGAAATAAGAATACAAATTATATGAAGAAGCCGAATTTTGAATCAGTCTCTAAGATGTTCAATTTTTAGATGAAAATTGGATATAGTACACTGTTTTTGGATAAGAACAGTTCGAAAATGTTCGAGGTATATCTTTCTATTTACTGAACCAAATTGAGTGATTTTGGTATCAATGGAAATATAAGTCATAGAGGAATACTTTTATAGAAGAGAATATGACCAAATTACTTCATTTTTACCTTTGGATTAAATGTGAACAGTAGACCTGAAAGTGCAACTTGGAAAATTCTGAAATGAGTCAATGAGAAAGGAATAAAGATTTTAATGGTTTTAGTGAGGCCTAAGCCTAATTATAAATTATACTTAGATGAGTTTTGTTAGGAGAATGATTTTGTGATGCAATTGATGGTAAAATACCCGGGATTGCTATGAACATGTATTGTACATAATTCATTTCATACATGTACATTATTGAACACTTATGACTGTACAAATTTTGATATATGTGTGTGTTGTTTAATATAGAGGAGAAACTGGAACGTCAACCTCCAGACATTGCCTAAACTTCTAGACATTAGCTTCAAGATCAGTTGGTGAGTAACCTAGACGGTCTCACTTAATTACTTGTTTGCTTAATTTCTTTTTTGATATGATTGAATAAATGCGGTTTGATTGTGGATTTCGGACAGAAGGTCTGATGATTGTGAAATGTGGAATGTATATTGAAGTGCTGCTTGAATGTAAATGTGTTATGCTATAATTGGTTGAAAATGTGAAATGCATTCCATACATGAATGCATGATCAGATAATGAGAGTTATGACTTGAGTAGCTACCGATCAGAGCTTAAGGCTCAACGAGTGAAAATTTAGAAGTCATATTCAAACTCCTAAAAGTAAAATTCCTTTGTTGCCTAAGAGATATTATTTCACACATAATCCTCAGGATCAATCCGTTCTTTAAATTTAGAAGTTATATTTCTGGAACACAGTTTAGATGGATCCAACCTACTAGAAGAAGTAATTTATACAATGAAAAAACTGATAAACCTATAACTTAATGAAAAAAAAGTCATTAATGTGATTTCACTTACATATTGTTGACAATTGTTACATACTTTCTTCTGCCAGGTCCCGTAGCTCCAAGCTGACAGACGTCTCCTCCATCCAATAAAGCGATGTTGGATGATATATGAGTTAGGTATGGGGATTGTAACATCCCGTTACTGGTAGCAAAGGGTATTATGGTAATATTGGGTCAGACTGATAGATTTCATTGCATTCAC
>JANKYE010000008.1:5491430-5511582 GCA_032467995.1 Erythroxylum dillonii | reverse complement strand
ACTATTATTATTTATTATATATATTATTTATTTTATTTTACTTTATTTTATGTTATTGGTTTATTTATTTATTTTGTTTGTTTATTTATTTATTTAATGTATTTTTATTTTTATTTTCTTATTTTACTATTTTCTTATTATGTTTATTTTTATTTAATTTATTTTTTATTGTTTTATTTTTTTTATGTGGGTCATTTACAAACAGCTTTTCTACTAGATAGAGATAAGCTACGTATTACTAGACCTCAATAGACTCTGCGTCTCAGCGGAATTTCAACTATGTATTATTGTTGTTGTTGAGAGTCTTTTCTATATGCATATGAATTGCTCTGTTCTCAATTAACTCATGCTATGAGTAGTTCTTAACTGCAAAAACTGAGCTGTTTTAATTGCCATTTACTTGTAAGGATGACAACTGAGTCCATGATGACATTTTTGTACAGCTTTTTCCTGTTTCCATTTGCTCTAAAACAATATTTCTTGCACATTTATTTTCATGGCGTAAAAAGCTTCACGTTACCATACATGCAGGTCTTCATTCTCCATGTTCAACTCAAATCTTTTGTTTGGAAGGGGAAGTTACTTGAGAAACCCTTATCAGACTCTGTTGAGAGTCCTCCTGATTATGGAAGAATCCATGCTTCAGATCTTTCATCTGCAAGCTTTGGGTCAGAGGTTTCCTTAGGTTGGCTTTTCATTAAATCTTGACCTTTATCTGCATGATGTTGTTCGGTGACATAATACTCGTTCTCCTAAACCTTGTAGGTTCTGGAATACCCTGCAGGATTGCCTTTTCAAATGCAGGAATTAGAGATATTTATCTGATAACTGTAGCAAGTGGAGTAAGTGGTAGATTGCTTCTTGTAGAGAAACATCCTTTCCGTAGTCAAAGGGGAGTTGTATTGGCTATGGCTCCATTAGCTGGATTGAGTGTGAGTAGTGACTCTGTTAGACGTTGTCCTTAATTTGAGAAGTATGCTTTTAACATATTTCTTTTCTTAATCAAACAGCCAAAGATAGATGCAGATCATCCTACTTGGTTGCATCTAAGCATAAGAGAGTTTGACCCAAAATTTAATGCTAATAAAGGCCGGAGCTACGACTCAAAGGCGTCCTCCAATCATAATGCCGATGGGCGCTGGACACTTGGTTTTGCAAATGCAAAGGCTTGCGAGACAGCTTGTTTGGTAATACTTGAAGAAACTAGTAGGCAGAGATCTTCTGTTAGCGAGGCACTAGCTCCACTTCTACAAAGCGATTTTCTTGTGGACTTGTCAGAAAGTCAGAATCATGAGTGAAGCCAATGCATGGACAATAGGTAGATAAACTAACAAATCTTTTAAAATTTTGTTGTGCCATAAATGGGGTCTCTGAATAAATATGACGAGTGTCTTGTATGAAATATATAGAAAGTTGAGAACATAAACATATTTCAGGAGTAAGTACTTAGAGTTGCTATTTCATTCACCAGGCAATTTACCTTTTGATATATGTACTAATCAAAAGCTCACGAAATTTATTTTGTAAATGCGGGGTAGAGAAAAATGAGTCCAATGTTACAAAAATAAGACTCGTTACTTGTCTCACGAGGGAGTTGTTTTTCCTATTCTGCTGTAAACGCGTGATATGTATTTTCTGTTAGACATTTTTATAAATTTGGACAACAATTAATTACATTTTATCGATTTTCAATAAATTATTGGTTAAGTTACGTAATTTGATCTGGATAAAGATAACCAAGTAGCTCAATAAATGATCCAAGTCATTGGGTCAAAATTTAGAAAGAAAACGAATTCGATCGATGTGGATTGAACCCATATTGAGTCTATGATGAGGAAGCTTAATATGGAAATTATATAAATAGGTTAAGATTTTTTTCAGTTGCCCATATCATTCGTAAAACATACGAATTTTTCAATCCGTTCAGAGAGTTTACGTATTGAGAAATTTGTAAAAAGGCAATAACTACGTGCTCGTGAGAAGTTCTCGTAAAGGTCACAATGAAATCGAGCTCATTACGGCCTCGGAAAGCTCTTCTAAACTTCTGATGGAACAAAAATAAGGTATTTTGCATTTATTTCCCTTTCATGAATGATTCGAGATACGTAATAAGGTTATATGTTACACGTGGTATTAAAGCGGTTACATGATCAGTTGGTGAAAAACAAAGTTTTTCCGTTTTAATCGATAAGGGTTCGATTGGTTTTGATCTATTTTCAATTTTTTCACTTGTATGGATGCGTTAAAGTGGCCCACATGTGTGTACCATTAAGAAACGGATCGAAAATGAGCTATAGAGCTCGAAAAACCAGCTTGAAACTCGTCGAAAATTGTCTTCACTATCGACAATGGCAACGAACATCAGGCGCGTGTGACTCATGCATAGTACTATCACTGAGGCAGTCTGGAGGGCGTGTGCGACGACGGACAACACGTAGTGAGGTAGGGGAAGGATGTGACGTGCCACAACGGACACATTTTTCATCCATCTGTCTCAACACGTGGCAAGCTAGTGTGGATGCGTGGCAGGTGCTTGTGATACATGCATCATACAGTGTCAGTGCGTCTATGCGTGTAGGCACGTGTGAGGCGGGCGCAGAGCACACTCTTAATGCATCCAAAGGCACGTCAAGGGTGTGCTCGTGCAATGCATGCCTCATAGGACCACACGCACCCATGACGTCACATTGACGTCAGCACTATAGTTATTGCTGACGTCAACACTGAGGAAAAAAAAGGAAAATTTCAGAATTCCCTTAAGGGTACCCCGGGTCCTTTTAGGTTAGTTTCCATCATAGGAATTTTTTAAGTGATTTTTAAATTTTTCTGGATTAATTACATTGGTAATTTCAATCCAGAAAAAGGAATTTAAACATTATAAAGTCATTTTTGAGTGAATTTTTGTGTTTTAAACTTCACATGAGGAAAAAACTTAAGATTTTCATGTCTCATATAATTGATTCAGTGTTCAGTATTGCACGATAGTCGCTCTGATTGAGATTTTTCACTACGAAAGTCTTAAATAAAGTTTTCAAAGAATGTCTTCAACATGAGTATATGATAATTCAACTGTGCATTCGGTTTTTGTATTTATTGATATTACATTTTTACATGCCATATGCCTATATAGAGTGTGAGGATAACATAAGGATGTATCCCTTGTGTTTGTGGACCTTTTGAGTACTAATGAGAATGCAATCATTACAGTGACCTTTCAAGTTAGTATTTAGATTGTTCTGCTTGCATGTTGGGGGAAGTCTCTAGTCTCATATTTGTTTATTCTACCTACATGTGTTGGTCTTATATGAGAATTTGAGATGTGCATAAAGACATTAGATAGAGGAACACAATTGCTTGAATGATCTATTCGTACACAGGTGGTAGTGTCATAAAAGTTGATAGTGTATACTCTAATCACTTTTATATGAAGTTTAAATTGCATATATTATGCATTCAGCCCATAGGTGTTTCATAACATATGTGATCGAGTTTTTAGTATAAATATTGTTTTAACGCTTTGAGTATTGTTATTATCCTGCATTTATGCTAATTTTTTCATTGTCTTTTGTAGTCATATTTTTTGTCAACAACAATGCTGTCACCATTGAAACCTTAACCATACTCAATTTTAAGAAGCGGAAGAAGGATGTCAAGTTTGCCTTGGAGATGGTAAACATCAATATGACTATGCTGACAAAGAGACCCTCTCCACGTACGAACATAACTCAGAAGGTGATAAGGCGACCTTTGCAATCCAGGAGCAGTCAAACAGGATGTGCTATTTGACCATTAAAAGGTCAATCTCAAATCATCTGTTGAGTGGACTGTCGGACACCACCATAACAAAGGAGTTTATGGATAATGTTTCCCAAAGGTACAAGGTCTTATCCAATGCTAAGTTGAGATCTATTCTCCATGAGGTATACAAGAGAAGAAGGTGTCAGGGAATACATTGTAAGGATGGTCTACCTTCAGAGTAGCACTGAATGTTCCCATTCTTAATACATTGATAGTGCACTAGGCCTTCAATACTCTTCTACGAGAGTTTAGATGTTGGTCGCTTCAAACATTTCCTAGGATGAGGCTTGGGATATCAATGCCCTCCTTTCTCGATGTGTTGTAGTAGAGGAGAAGCTAAAGAGCACTCCTCATACAACCTTATATATAGCCAAAGGAAAGGGGAAGGCTAAGCCCCAAAAGGTTAAGGGTAAGAAATCCAAACCCTCTCCACATATTTAGATTAGATAGTCTAGCATTGCAAAGAGTCTATATGACTTGAAGAACATGAGGTGCTTCTTCTGTAAGAAGAAGGGGCATCAGAAATCTGACTGTAGAAGTACAAAGTCTGGAAAGTCAAACAGGAGCTGTCATGTAACTCCTCGACCTATATGATTCATAAATTTAATTTAGCTATAGCCACATCAAGTTTTTGGTGGCTAGATAGTGGAGCATCTAATCATGTTTCCTCCACAATGCAAAGGTTTAGATCCATGAGAAGGCTGACTAAAGGTGAGGAGAAGTTGATTATTAGTAATAATGAAGAAGTAGATGTTTTGTATGTAAAGGATGTAAGTTTGAACTTTGATACGGGGTTTGTAATGGTTTTAAGAGACACATTTTATATACCATCATTTAGACGAAATATGATCTTTGTGTCAGTTTTAGATAAATACGGTTATCGTTTTATATTTGATACTTCAGTTGTAAATACATCTTATCAATGCAAAACATATAGGAGCTGCCTTCTTGTCTTACAGTTTATATAGAATGTGTCTTACCCCTAATGAAATGTATGTTTCTTTTTATATTGCCGAACTTATGACTCATAAGAGACCTCTGATAAAGGAAACTTTATACGTGTTGTGACATAAACGTTTGAGTCACATTTTCAAGGAAATGGTTGAGAGATTGATAAACGAAAACATTCTTCCAACTTTAGACTTTGGTGATCTGGAAATATGTGTTGACTGTTGTAGAGGTAAGTTGACCAAGATAAAAAAAGAAGGGATCAACTCATGCTTCTGGCTTGTTAGACCTCATTCATATAGACATAAGTGGACCTTATATAGCTACGTTATGCAATTCTAGATTTTTTCTGATATTTATAGATGATTTTTTTCGCTATAGTTATATATTCTTACTTAAAGAAAAGTCTGAAGTTCTTCATAAATTCAAGATCTTCAAGATTGAGGTTGAGAACCAATTGGAGAATTTAATAAAGATTACCAAATCTGATCGGGGAGGAGAATACTATGGCAGATATGGTGTTGCAGGACAAAAGAAGGGTCCGTTTGTCAGGTATTTAGAATCGATTGGAATAGTGACTCAATTCACTATGCCAGATAGTTTTAAGCAAAATGGTGTAGCTGAAAGGCGTAATCGCATCCTAAAGGACATGATGAGGTCAATGCAGAGCAGGACTAACCTACCTTATTACCTTTGGGTGAGGTCATTAAGATGACATTGTATATATTAAATAGAGTCCCAAGCAAGTTAGTACCTAAGACACCTTTTGAACTCTGTAAATGGTAAAAACTAAGCCTACCACACATTTATGTACGGGGCTGCCCTGTGGAGGTATGATTATATAATCCTTATAAAAGTAAATTGCAACCTCATTCTACTTGTTTCTATCTAGTAGGTTATCCCGACCACTCTAAAAGTTACAGATTTTACTATAGAGAAAGAGAAGCCAAAATAGTGAAATCACAAATGGCTAAGTTTTTGGAATACGATGTCCATGATGTGGGTAGGCCCTCTCAACCTTCGGATGATAGCAGGACAAATACTACAATTATTTCATATCTGTCACTCATATAGTCAGGTCCAGTGGATCAAGGTCTGAGTACCGTGTTTGTGCAGGAACGTGAACTTATACCTGTACAAGCAGAGGTTCCTAGGGTACAAGAACCAATGCAGTTGCATAGATCCACTAGAGAGAGACGTTCAACTATCTCGTCTGATTATATAGTCTATTTAGGTGCCAAGATTATAATATAGGACATGTTGTGGATCCAGTTACTTTACAAAAGTTGTTTCTGGGCCTTGAGCAGACTTATGGTGAGAAGCAATGAATAATGAGATGCAATCTATGCAGCATAAGATGGTAAGAGAGCTGATTGATTTGCCTCAACATTGCAGACCCGTCAGTTGCAAATGGTTATTTAAGACCAAAAAGGACACTTAGGGTAAAGTTGAGTGATTTAAAGCTCGATTGATTGCCATAGGGTTCAATTAGAGAGAAGGGATAGACTTTAATGTTATCTTCTCTCTCGTATTCTCGATGGATACATTTAAAGTGATTATAACAATAGTAGCTTATTATGACATGGAGCATATTAGACGGACATTGAAACCGCTTCTCTAAATGGTAAGCTTTATAAGGAGGTCTATATGGAGCATAATGAAGGATTTTAAGATCAAGGGGCAACTGACAAAATTTGTAAGTTGACCAAATCAATATACAGTCTGAAATAGGCTTCTAGATAATTGTACCTAAAGTTTGATGGTGTTTTGAACTCTTTCAGTTTTGTGGAAAACAAAGTTGAATGCTTATACTACAAGGTCAGAGGGAGCAAAGTCATCTTCCTACTGTTATATGTGGATGATATATTGCTTGAGTCAAATGACTTGACCATGTTGTATGAAGTTAAGCAACTTTTGGTCAAGCATTTTGACATGAAGGACCTTGGTGAAACATCTTTTGTCCTAGGTATACCCTGGACAGATTTCAACACGTATTAGGCATCTCACAAAGTACATACATTAAGCGAGTGTTACAAAGGTTTAATATGATTGCTTGTAGACCTATTATAGCACTTATCTCTTATAGTGAGAGATTATCTTCAGCACAGTGTCGAAAGACTGAAGTTGAGAGAGAGGCTATGGGTAATATTCCGTACTTTAGTACAGTTAGTAGCCTAATGTATGCCCAAGTGTGCACTATGATGGAAATTGCATTTGTTATGGGACTACTAGGTTGATATCTGGCTAGCCCAGGTGTAGATCACTGAAATACAATCAAGCGAGTATTGAGATACCTAAAGAGTACCAAAGATTATATGTTAACATACAAGAGGTCAACGATCTAAGCCTCGTAGGGTATACGGATTTCAATTTTGCTATGTGTCTGGATGATTGCAAGTCCACTTCAGGTTACATTTTTATGTTAGCAGATGGTGTAATATCGTGGAAGAGTGTCAAGTAGACACTAATAACTTCCTCGAACATGCATGTAGAGTTTGTTGTATGATATGGGGTTGCTACATAGGCGGTTTGGCTTAGAAACGTGATTTCTGAGTTGTCTGTGGTAGATTCTGTAGCTAGACCCATTTGGTTGTATTGCGATAAGCTTGCTGCTGTGTTGTTTAGTAACAACAATAAGAATATCATAGAGTCTAAGCATTTGGAGGTCAAATACTTAACCGTGAAGGAGTTTATTCAGAGAGGTGACATTGAAGTAGAATATATCAGGACTGAGATGTTAGTTGATCCTTTGACCAAAGGACTTCACCCATTTGTGTTCAGAAGACATGTATCCAGTATGAGTTTATTAAAGTCCTTAGACAGTGTTAGTTAGGGATCGTTATATTTGCTTCTTGTATGTTTGTACATCGTTGATGTATTATGACACTATGACGTTTATTAATAAAGATGATCATCTTTTTATCCTCAGTAATACATGTTATTGTTAAAGTCATAATACATATAAAAGTCTTAAGATCTGTGTCGATCTTAAGAATTTTAAAAAGTCAATGTGTATATATATAGATTAACCTTGAACTTATGTCATTTAGACACATACAATTTTAAAAAGGATATCCATAAGTTTTTTTCACATGACATAGGAGATATAAGTTGCTAATCCCATAAAGGTTCTCTAATGTAGTTCATCATTAGGTTAAAGAACATAAAGGTTTCTCTAATGCAGTTTAGCATTCGGTAAGAGACAACAGGATTTCTCCGATGTACTTTAGCATATACAGTTTAGCATAAGATTTAAAGAAATCGAGACCTATAAACGAAAGATGATACATATTAGATCATAAATGTATTATCTTAGTTTGCAACACTCCATTTTTTCATTCATGTTAGTAAGGTATTAGATATGCGTGATTATATTGGACTTGTGTGACATATGATACATATGTATGATATCTTTCAGTATCTAAAGTTTTGCGCGATAGAATGTTGGACTTTCGTTATCTTTGGATCAAATGTTTTTACTTTTTAAACTTGGTACTAATACAGTAGCGTGACTTAATTGAATTTTTAAAATGTTTTCAAACTTGAGTCAATATCGCAATTAATTATTGTCCAAGGGAGAGAATATTAGACATTTTTCATGAATTTGGACAACAATTAATTGCATTTAATCGATTTTCAATAATTTATCAGTTAAGTTATGTAATTTGATCCAAATAAACATAATAAAGTGATTCAATAAATGATCTAGGTCATTGGGTTGAAGTCCAGAAGGAAAATAGATCATGATCAGTGTGGATCAGATCTATATAGGACTTGTGATAGGAAAGTTCGATATGGAAGTTATATAAATAAGTTAAGGTCTCTTGCAGTTGCTCATGTCATTCTTAAGCATACAGATTCATTAACTCATTCAGAAGGCTTATGTATTAAGAAAACTGTAGAAAGATGTTAACCATATACCGGTGAGAAGTTTTCATAAAGGTCCCGATAAATTCGAGCTTGATATGGTTTCGAAAAGCTCCTTTAAATTTTTTATGAAAGTGAGATCTGGTAATCCACATTTACTTCGTGTATTTCCTTTTCACGAACAATTTTATTACAATAAGAGGTCTTGCAAGGAACTTAAAATAAAAAGGGAATCTCGTAGCAAAGAGAATGATGATTGTCATGAAAGAAAGATTCCTGGAGAAAAATAATTTCTATGGATAGGCTATTTATGTTGAAAAACTACAGCGAAAGTGGCCTGCCAAATTACATTTAAAATAAATTGATTCCAGCTCTCCAAATTCCAAAAGGTTGAGTTAGCAACGAATCACATAACTTCAAAACTCCCTTTTCTTTTCCTCTTTTCCATTAACGGAAAGCTCAAGTTTCCAACATTAAGCTGTACTTGGAGTATGGGTAAGTAGTACAGTCCATTGAGAGCTCAACCAAGACCTCAAGATGGGTATAGTAAAAATATTGTGCCAGAGAAAATATTTAGATACAAAGGGAGGATGGGAGGTTTAGAAATCATCAGCCATGTAAAAAGCCCATATGAGTTGCAACCATATAGAAGCCATCGGAGGAGTTCAACCATGTACATGGAAACCTTACAGCCCTCTCCTCGTCCTGTAACCACCGCCACGAATAAAACAATCCTTATCCTCAATATGCCGGCCTTTTGTAGTTCTAATTTAATCAAACATCATTACTATGTTCAATCTGCAAATGCCGTGTATATAATAAACAATGCAAAAGTAAAAACAATATTGTATGATCATAAAATAATGCTAACTTTTTGGGAAAAGGAGTGTGCGGTACGTAATTCTATCACCTTTACATTAACAAGGCTGTCATGTCAAATTAGAGCAACTTTTTCTCTCGACAAGCCATTTAAAGCCTGACTGCTAGCCTGAACTGTTTTGCTGTTCTCTATCTCTCTTTCGGATATTGCTTTCTCCCACATGGCCACGTAATAAGCCCCGAGATGCTTGTTTGAAGCTCAAAAGCATAAAATGAGCGGCCCTTTTGAGTAGATAATGCCATATTTTCCTTTTAATATTGCTTTTTATGTGAGAGTGCTTTACTTTAACCAAAAGAGAAAAAGAAAATAAGGGTCTCTAATGCTCTATGCTCCCCTCCACACCCCAAAAACAAAAAGAGGGAAAAAAATAAAAACCAAAGTGTTTGATGGGGAAAGAAGAAAAAATCTAGCGACTAACTTTCACTTTGAAACTCCATTTTGAAGCCCAAGCATTAAATGAGTAACATTTACAACTTCCTTTTGTTTAAGTGCTTATTATAATTCAAGACCTTGTATTTCAGTACCTAAACTAATGAAAATCGAGAACCTTATATTGATACAACAAAGAAATTTCCATTCTTCCGTTGTTTTAAACAACTATCTTATTTCATGGCATAAAAGGTGACAATTTTCGGTTGCTTGCAATCCCCACCTGAATGCTAAATCTTAGTCATGATAATCTTTAAAAAGTAAATTACTAAAGTTGACCGTTATTTTTGAGGGACGAGTACCCTACAGGGTAGGGTGTGTTCCAAGTAACTATATTATTCCTATCTTTCATTCAAACGATCCTTTTGTTAGGATCGCAGAATACTTTGGTGTTCAAAATATTTGGTGCGCTTTGTATGTCTTTTTAGACCAACAAAGACGCAACCTTTTTGACTGAGAACTCGCTATTGAAAGAAAGAATAAACAGTTCGATGTATAGTTTTGGATTGTTCTGTTATCATCGGCAATCAGTCGATCTCTCGTGTGCCTACGCGCATATAACCCATATCCTTATATATATCTATTAGTTGAACGCCATTATTATGAATTTCAAAGTATATATTTTAAGTCTTAGGAAGCACCCAACACGCTTGTCACGCAGAATTATGCAATTCAATTTGATTGCACTGAAGTTGATACTGCTACGACCACCTGTAATAATTGCATGGATTTAGCTGATATCAGATACGTATACATACGGAAAAAGGAACTATGGAAAAGACCAACTTGACTGTTGATGGAGTGAGAGCTCTAGATTATTCAATCCACAACAAAAGAGCGTCAGGAAAGATAAAAGAGAACGAAAACAGCCACAGAAACGATAGTACGAAGCTTATAGATGACATGTTGTGGAAAAAGAAAAGGGGCACATGCAAAGCGTAAGTGGAATTTTCAGCATTCCCGACGATGGTGGAAATCCCCTTCTGATTGTTGCTTCAGTCTATGTAATGAAATGGCATGTGAAATATTGCCATGCCCTTTATTTCTTCCCAAAAAGATCTGCTAGTTTTGTATATTATTGTTAGATCATACATTCTCTTCTCTTTTTCTGTTCTGTTATTCTTATTAACGTTTTCTTTAGACCCCTTTTTGCTTCAACGAGACACTGAATTTAGTGAAAGTGTTAACAGCAAATACGGGTCTCACAAGGGGAGGTCTTTGTATGAAACAGGTAAAAGATGAACATGATTGAGGTATGAAAGGGAGATCTCTCGTTTATCGTGCAAGGAAAATATGTTTTCGTCTTTACCTATTACCTATCAGCTAAACACATAGATAAGGTGAGTGGTGGGTGTAGCTCTCCTTTCTATGGAAAGGCATGCTAGCTAGGGATCGTAAGACATAGTGACTTAACTAAGTGAGTTAACGTGGCTACTCAAAGCAAAATATACCCACAAGCTCGCCATAACTAGCTGTGGAAGATTGTTGGTTGACATCAAACAAAACATTGATGCAGCAACAACATTTTGGTTTACTATTTAGGTTATACCAGCAATTTACGATTGGCCTTCATGGAGCGAGAGGATTATATATTTGATGCCGCAAGTTCACGACTTTATATCAATCTAATTAATCAATCTGTTAAGAAATAATGTTTTCCACGAAACGGTAGTCTTATTGGAGCGAGTGTTACACTCCTACGTCTGTCAAAATACAATAGAAACATACCCTAATCTGAGGTTGCTTTCGTTTTCTGTATAGTTGCATAAAATCTGCCACACCCCCAAACTGAGTGTATGACAACAGAAGATCCAAGGTCAATAACTATAAAATGGTTAAATACAAAAAGAAAAATAGAGTAAAAGAATAAGTCTTCTCAATCTCCAAAATAAAAAGAAAATAATGTTATTTAACCAAAAGATATGTGATATATTTGATACCTGAACTTGTACATAAATAATAATATCAAAAAGAAAGAAAGAAAATAAATCAATAATGTTGAGAGGGCAAGAATAAATTTTTCGTACTTGCCATGCCATTAGAGTGATGGATAATCTTTGCTAATTATAAAATGAAGCAATTCAAGTTAACTCATATGACAATAACATACATACTTTAGAAAAACAAAGGAAAAAAAGTATTTATAAATTATGTAAAAATTAAAAATGATTATTAAAATATAACTTTGTATCCTCCCTCCCACATCAATCTCATAGTCATATCTCTCCTTGGAAACCACATTTAATAAAAAATACTATAAAATGTAAAAATCACATGAAAACACGATTCTTTCTATTTGATCCTCCTCTCATGGGAATATGTCTTCGTCCTTCTTCTACTAATATCTCTTGGTCGTTTGATTGGACGTAAGATTTTTAATGGAATAAAATGATTTATAATGGAATAGAATGTGAATAGATGTAATATTAAAAAATTATTATTTGAGAGGGATGAAAAAATCATAATGTAATATAGTGAAATATTGTTTGGAAGAAGGGTTTATAATGTAATGTACTGAAAAGTTATTTATCATTTTACATTCAATCCTAAACTTCCCAAATCGGAGGTTTCTTATTTTTACTGTTTAGGATGGAATGTGATATAATATGAAACCCTTTTCTTTCATTCCATGTCATTTTATTCTATTAAAAACCCTCCTTTCAAACGATATAATAATATTACATTTCATTCCATTCCATTAATAAACCTTAACCAAACATAGCATTAGGGATTGTCTCCCTTGATTCATGACTATCCAATGCTCTAGTTTAGACCATCATCTCCGTGCCACAGAGATTCTATTCCAAAAGAAACCACAATTTATTGAAGATGTTATCATCATACAAATTAACATGTAGAAGGAAGTTTTTCCAACAATTAACAACAATACATTGTCGAACCCTACCTAGTATGTATATGTATATATATATATATATGTGTGTGTGTGTGTGTGTGTGTGTGTGTGTGTGTGTGTGTGTGTGTGTGTGTGTATATGTATGTATGTATATATATATATATAAATCAACTAAAAGAAATATTTCAATCACAAAATTTATTTTAAAGAATGCATTTGTTAAAAATAAAATTAACTTATATCATCGTTTTTCCCTATAAGTTCATTTAATCGATCCATTAAAATATAAATTATTATTACACATATTTACTTACAATACTCATTCTTACATTAATTGCTAATATGTTAATTATCAAGCCATAAAGAGTATTCTATCAACTCAATGGTACTATAAAATTTTTAACTAACTTATCTTACATAACTGATGACTCTTAGGAACTCTGATATATCTCTGAATATTAGTAATAATACAAATTAACTAATGATGCAACATTCCAAGGAAGTGTAAATGAAAAGAAGGAAGACACCATCACACATGACTTATTTGGTCATAACTCTTTTTTTTATACTCAAGGTTTTAACCTCCTTTCATTTCACCCATATCTATTATAATCCATATAGTTCACTTCAACAAATTGATGTTTAAAACTATGAGTAGGGTCTGATAGATATTTATATAATATAAAAACATAGAAACATGATGAACTTGGTACAACTTTGACGGAAGTGTCAATTTATAAGCTCACTTGACAATTTGTTGAATAATTTCATATGGTCCAATATATCTTGAGCTAGTTTATTTTTTTTCAATCGTATAACTCCTTTTATTAGCAACAATTTAATAAAAATATTATCAACTATCTCAAATCTAAGTCTCATCTTTCATTTTCAACACAAGACTTTTGTTGCACTTGAGTAGCTTCCATTTTATCTTTAATAACTTGAATCTTCTTAAGAGTGATCTTAAAAATTTCAAGCAACATAATTGCCTCTGTTTACTTCATTTCTACAACTCATTCCAATAAAATAGAGAAGGACAATTTTTTGCCACGCAATACTTTATAAGGTGTCATTTGAATGGTGGAATTATAGTTGCTGGCATAGCCAACTCTACCAGAGGTAAATATTCTTCTCAAGTCACTTTGAACTCTAAAGCACGTGCTCTAATTATATCTTATAAAGTTCAAATTATTCGTTTAAATTGACCATCTGATTAAGGATGAAAAATGTACTGACTTCTAATCTCATACCTAAAGCCTTCTAAAAAGCTCTCTAAAACTAATAAATAAATTGAGTGCTTTTGTCATATACTTTAAACATTGAGGATTAATTCAAACTCACTATTTAATTAACATACAATCATGTCAAATATGAAAATTCTATCTTCACTTGGATTGGTAAGAAAGGAGCACATTTAGTAAGTCGATCTACAACTACCCATATGGAGTCATGCTTGGATCAAATGGTAATCTAATCAAAAATTTCATATTTATACTATACAATTTTCACTTTGAAATTAAAAAATGGCTAAATTAATTTCATTGGCTTTTGGTTAAAGCATTTTCACTTGCTTTCCTTTACTAACTACACTAATAGCCTATCTTACAAAATAGTAGAAGCCTCTATTACTCCTGAAAGAAAGAAAGAACTCATCCCAGGGATTAGTTATGCTTCAAAATCTTTGTACCCTTTAAGCTAATGTCCTTTGTTCTCTACATCTATAACATCATCCACTTTGTAACATGAGCCCTAGTTTGCCATCCCATAAAATCAATGAGTACTGAGAATACTATCAAAATGTGAAGAGTTATGAATTCTACATATAGCATTTAACAGGCTATGGAACTAGTTTCTAGACTATTTTTCACCTTTAAATCTTTATTAACCCTTACTTGAGAAAGAATGATTGATTGAGTTTTAAAAGAGATGCCACCATCTCATTGTTGACCCTCAAGGCTTCTACTATAATTTTTGTTCTATTTCCTCTTACAATCTTTTAGTTCTCTTATATTCTAGCGCCATCTATGACCTTAGCTAAGCATCTACAAAGAGGGATTACTAATGATTTATAAATTGAGCTGTGAAACCTTCTAATAGACCTCTTCATCTTATCTCTCCCAATAGCCACCAGATGTAGGGACTTAGTTGAAATTTTGTAAGTACTCTTTTAAAATTCAACCTTATTGCTTCAACTGCTCAAATTCTATAGTTCATTTTCCTCAAGAGATAAACACTTAAAAAAACTTGAATGAGTTTTTCAAATATTTTGTGGTACAAAATAACTTATTGGAAAAGTTGCTTTTCTAACTTTGTTCCACTTGATTGCTGACCTGTTTAGTTTAAAAGCCAATTAACTTATTATTAGTAAATCCTAAAGTGCAACATATCTTCTCTACATTCAGTAGAAAATATTTAGCATTTTTCCGACCTTACAACCAAATATGGAGGCTTAAACATAATAAAATGTGTTAAATACTTATAAGGATCATAAACTTCTTCATTTGAAGTAATAATAGATTGTGAAACTACTAGTACTAATAGTGATGGTGCCATTGGTGGCTAACCCATTTAGACATTATGTTAGCTATATTTCTCATCATCTATGCATTCTATTGTATAAAAATTCTTATATTCACCACATCAACTTTTGGAGTTAAAGTTAGAGATGGAGTTGAAGCTGGTGTAACCTGGACTTAATATCTCCTCTTACCACGATCTTAGCTTAGAGGTACTAGATCAACCTATTTTGATGGTTCATCAAGAGTAGGTGCTCCTCTAATTCACACAAGACTCTCGTCATTCATCTACTTATTTTGCTATGAGGGAATAAAGAACAACAATTAACTAGAGTCAATCGACTTTATACCAATCTTCCTTGAGGTTCGAACTTTTTTTAATAGACAAGTTGCTAGACGGTTCAAATTTGAGAATTACTGGCTAAAAGAAGGGATATTATAGCTGAATCATAGAACAATCTGAACCTGAGGGATGCATTTTCAAAATTGCGTTCCTGTAGCGATAATTTACGTAGGTGGGGCCAAGACTTGCGTGTCCTACATAAGCAGGAACTCCTAGACTGCAAACGCATCTTAAAGCGTTTGCGTGGCTCACGTATTCCATCAGAAATACAACAATTTGAGGAGGCAAAGCGAAAATATACCTAGGAAATTAAATGGAAGCAGTGATCGAAGGTATTTTGGTTAAAGGAAAGTGATCTGAACACTCGGTTTTTCTACTCTTCAGCAACCAATCGACAGAAGAAAAAAAAGATCATTTAGAGATTAAAAGACAGGGATGGAGTTTGGTGTAGAAGGGGTGAATAACTGGATGGAGTTGTGACGAATTACTTCTAGGAAATATTTCAAGCTAAGCCACGTAATACTAATCCTGTAATTGCTTATATTCCTCACTGTGTCTACCAAGCAGATAATGACTTTCTACTGGCACCATATACATGTGAGGAGGTTATAGCTGCGGTATTTAGCATGGGAGAAGACAAATCCCCTGGTTTAGACAGTTTAAACCTGGCTTTCTATCAGCAACACTAGGATATTATAGGAGTAGAGGTGGCTGACTTATGCATCAAGCTCCTGGCAGAGGGAAAATTTCCAGCTTCTTTGAATGAAACAACAATTGTTCTTATTCATAAAAAGAACAATCTAGAAAAAATGGGGGATTTGCGACCTATAGCCTTATGCAATGTGTTCTACAAGATTATGTCGAAGATGGTGGCAATACGACTCCAATCTTTACTTCCACAGATTATCTCACTAACTCAGTCAGCTTTCGTTAAGAACAGAAGCATCCCTGATAATAGTATTATAGCCTTTGAATTAATGCACTATTTCAAAGGTAAGAGAAGAGGTCGTGATTGTTTGCCGCTCTGAAGATGGATGCTAGTAAAGCGTACAATCGAATGGAATGGTCCTATCTCCTAGATGTTTTTAAAGAAGATAGGATTTACAGAGTGGTGGATTTCACTCATACAATGTTGTGTTACTTCAGTTCAATACCGTGTCCTTCATGATAGGGCAGAATTAGGTCCAATATCACCATCTAGAGGCTTAAGGCAGGGAGACTCTTTGTTGCCATATCTATTTATTCTATGTGTGGAGGGGTTTTCAAGGCTAGTGAATATTAAATTAAAAGAAGGATAGCTTCATGGATGTAGATTGTAGGGGGCACCAGAGACATCACATCTGTTTTTCGCCAACGACAGTCTCGTGGTATTTCAATGTAAAGACAGAGAAGCAGAAACCATCAAGCAGTTTATCCAGGTTTATGCATAGGCGTCTAGCCAATTAATAAATTTAACCAAGTAGGCTTTTTTTTTGGCAAACACTCCCACTATTACCCGAAATCAAATTTGTTCCATTACTAGGGTTGAAGAATAGGCAAACCTTGGCAATTATCTCAGACTCCCATTGGTTGTCGACATTAACAAGAAAGAGATCTTTGGGTCTCTCAAAGATAGAGTCTAGCAGAGACTGAACTTATGGAAGAAAAGATTTCTCACCAAAGTCGGCAAAGAAATAATGTTGAAAACAGTACTCCAAACTCTTCCGAACTATGTAATGAATCTTTTCCTTTTACTGAAAACATTATGTAAAGAGTTGAAGTAGCTTATGAACATGTTTTGGTAGGGAAAAAATGTTAATAATGAACGGGATAATGAACGGGGGATACACTGGATGAGTTGGGAAAGAATGTGCAAACCAAGAATTGAAGGAGGCTTGACGTTTAAACAAGTCCATCAATTTAATCAAGCAATACTAGGGAGACAAGCTTGGTCATTAGTGCAGAAACCAGATTTTTCAGTTGCAAGAATTTTAAGAGCTAGTTATTTTCCTGGGGCAGATTATTTGCGATCAAAATTGGGCTCTTACCCTAGCTTTTTGTGGCGTAGCTTGTGGTCTGTTCAGAATTTCATTAAAGAAGATATATGTTGGAGGATAGGGAAAGACTTCCATGTGAGTGTATGGTCAGATCCATGGCTACCGTTTCAAGCGGGTTCAAAATTACCACACCTATGAATGCAAATCATTTGAACATACTAGTGTCGGAGCTTATTGAGAATGGTAGCTGGAATTTGAATCGGATACAATCAGAATTCAATGAGGTCGACCAACAAGCAATATTGGCAATTCCCTTAGTTTCTGTCGTGAAAATGACAATCTTTTCTGAAAAATAGAGATGAAAGGCCATTACTCAGTAAAATCGGCCTACAAGCTTCTAACTGTGGCTAGTATGAGGAATAGTGGCGAAGCTGTCCGAGATACTTGGCGGAAGCTATGGTAGGTATAGGTTCCTCCAAAATGCTTATCAGTCCTGTGGAGAGCATGCAACAATATCTTACCAACAACTAGTCAGCTGAACCAGAGAAGAGTAGCAGTCCTGGATACTTGCCCATCGTGTCATCAACACGCTAAAATAGCTCTTCATGCACTAGTCACTTGTCCATTTGTGCAACAATGTTGGTTATCTTCAACTTTAGGCATTCTATTCCCACAGGCAGCAAGTTTTATGGAGTGGATAATGCAAAATTTGCAAATCTTAAATGGTGAACAGGTATAGTTACTAATTATGTTGTGTTGGTCAATTAGGGAACGTGAAAATGCAGTGGTCTGGAAAACGAAAAGAAGCAGCCCGATCGGAATCATTCAATGGGGATGCCAATTCCTAGCGGATTGGTTACAAGTACGGGCTCCAAGTCATAGAGCTGCTGACCAGGTATATTGCAATTTGAATTGGCAAGTTTCAGCTCCTGGGAAACTAAAATCCAATGTGGATGCAACAACCTCACCTACTGGTTTTTTGGGTGTGGGTATTATTATGCACAAAAATGATGGTTCAATCCTCTTAGTCTACAGGGTGGTTTTGATCCTTTCATGGCAGAATCCTTAGCCATAAGGGAGTGGATCAAGAGATAAGATTGGACAAACAATGAGGTTGAAACAGACTCTTTACTTGTGGTGAAAACTTTATTATCAACTCAAGTAGAGCACAATTCTAGTCATGGTTTGGTATTCTCTTATTGTAAATCTCTGTTGAGCGAGATTGATGGTGTTTCTTTACATCATATTCGTGGGATGACTAATAACGTAGCTCATCTGTTAGCACGAGCTGCGTTGTTAATTCTAGACTCTATGGAGTGGGTTATTCCCTCCAATGATTGTATTATTGATGCTTTAAGGCTTGATGGCCTAATAATATAATCACAACCAATTCCCTAAAAAAAAAACTAAAGAGAAAGAAAGAGTGTAAAGTTTGTATATGAGCTATTTGATCCCAAACTCTCTATAGTCTATATAATTCACCTTCTTAACCCATATGCAAGCATCAATTTAACTAAATAAATCAAAACCCCCCCGAAATTATTAATTTTCTCTTCCTAAATTTTTTTGCATGACCTAGTAAACTAAAGATTACCCAAATAGTTACTCAAGTCATACTTAACAAAGCTCGATTTTCATTCCAATCGCATCAATATCTCTTTTTAGAAAGTGGCTAGTTTGGCTCCACCCTGAAAATTTTAACCCAAAGTTTTAATCTTGCCCCTAACTCAATGAAGTTTGAAGAAATGAATTTAGAAGTGTTTTGGATGGTTTTTGGTAAATGCGTGAAAGAAGAGGGAGTGAAGAGAGTCACTAACGAAAAAGGAAAAGATAAACCCCCCTTTTACCCTTTTGTCCTCTTTTAACACTCATAAAACCAATCTCCCCACTTGTCTAATTGTTGAATCAATTGAAACTTTTAAATGGATTGATCTAACAATGATAGAATTTCATTCATATTCGATTATTAAATAGGTATCGAGTATATACTTATATCTCTTGTGTATAAGTATATATTTTGGAACGAGAAACATGGAAGAAAGTTGGACAATGTCCCAAATTTCAATCCCTTCTCTACTCTTTCATAAAAAGACTTATTTTAAGATGAATTGCATGCGTCATTTTATATAGTTCCAATAAGCATACAAGTTGGACATGGTATCCTGCAGAATAGTAGTTACTACTCTTCAGGCGTTTAATAAATTTTCCCTCTAATGATTGTCCGCTTTAGACTATGACGTGAGATAGTCTTCGGACATGAAATACAAGGAATTTACGTAGCGTTTGATTAGCATCTTCAGCAAACAAGGACGGGACAGGACGGGACAGAACAAGAATTAAAGACAGTTAGATATTTGGTTGCGGTGGACAGAACAGAGATTTTTGCCTTCGTCCTGAGTACAAAATGTGTTTGGTTGCCAGGGACAGAACATAAAATAGTGTTAATGACGGAAATGCCCCTATAGTATAATAAGAATAATATATGTAATTCATTGATTATTTTATAATTGTTGCAATAATTTGTCTACAATTTTAAATTAT
>JANKYE010000008.1:5462218-5472556 GCA_032467995.1 Erythroxylum dillonii | reverse complement strand
ATATTATTAATTAATAATCATGATTTGATTCATTAAATTTTAAAATTTTCAATTAAGTATAATTTAAGATAATACATTAAAATTGGATTTCAATATATTTCAATATCTTTTCTTGATTGAATAACAACTAATGACAATTTATAAATAATAATATAATTATTTAATTATACAACATTGATGACATGATTTTATCATAATATTAATTATTAAATATTTATTAATAAAAAACACCCAAATACGAAACCAATTGGATTGATTTATTTATAGGACATAAACTGTAGCAACTGAAACGTAGGAAAAAGAATAACGGTTATATATTTAGACATCGAGGTACTTTGAGTGCACTTCTCTCTCTTTTCTTCCATGACTATTTCCCCCATTCAGAACTTCCTTGCTAATGCTTATAGCAGATAGCCAACAAACTGATCAAGCCAACTAAGTTCAGAAGAAAATACCATACAATAAGTTACCTTGTTCTTGAACACTTGCTTTGTTTTCTTTCACATTCTGGAACTATCTAAATGGCTAAAATTGTGCATATCCAGAGAGCTCTACCAATGTTAATGTTCTTGTGTCTAGCCATGATGAGTAGCAGGATCAACACGGAGAGACCATTGAAAGACAAGAGACCAGAAACCTTGGTCGCTACTGAAATGAGGCCAGGTTTTATAGAAAGACTGACTAATTTCCTTTGGCAAAGTGGCAACTCTTCTTATGTGCCTGTCTGGCCGGTGAGACCTAATTTATCTCTGTATTAGTTGGCTGCAAATCTTGATAGTTATTATAGACTCCACGAATCTGTGTTAAATTATTCTTCTACTTTCATTGCTTGTCATTTTTTGTTTTGAATTGTCAATTTTGTTGGCTAAGCAGGAGATGGAGTTTGGTTGGAAGATTGTGGTAGGAAGCATAGTTGGATTCTTTGGAGCAGCATTGGGCAGCGTTGGAGGGGTCGGAGGTGGTGGAATCTTTGTACCAATGCTTACATTGATTGTCGGTTTCGATCCCAAGAGTTCCACAGCAATTTCTAAGTGTAAGTGATTGCCAAAAGACATTCAAATTTAACCTTAATCACTAAATGGCTGGACCCAACTCTCGCTTGTCATATCTCATTGTTAATTTTGACTGCAGGCATGATCATGGGTGCAGCAGGATCAACAGTCTACTACAACCTGAGACTTCGACACCCAACATTAGACATGCCCCTAATTGACTACGATCTGGCACTCCTCTTTCAGCCCATGCTCATGCTTGGAATTAGCATCGGAGTTGCTTTTAATGTCATGTTCGCGGATTGGATGGTCACGGTGCTCCTCATAATCCTCTTCCTAGGTAAATTCGTTGCTACAATTGTTCCATGTCACTTTTTAAGAGTCAAAATGGTTTTGCTAAGCAGAGAAAAAGAATGCATCCGAATTCGTATGCATAATCCCCAAGTAGAATGGTATTAATAGGGAAAATCTTGTAGGTACGTCTACTAAAGCTCTTTTCAAAGGAATAGAAACCTGGAAGAAAGAGACAATGATGAAGAAGGTAACGCTTTAACTAGCAAATTTTAACTTTTAGTGGCTCCTGTTGTTGGCTCATTAATCTCTGATTGACATTTAGGAAGCTGCAAAGCAATTGGAACCAGGGTCCAAGCCAACAGGTGAGTTCCCAACGGTTTCATGCATATCTGAAAAAATTTACGAATATCAGATTAAGGCTGAACGATGGATACCCCCACAAGTTTCTCACAAATGCTAAACAAAGTTTTAAGATTTCGGTTTGGCTAATCATTCAAGAAAAATTAAAACTTTGCAGACGATTCTGAACAAGATTACAAACCACTTCCAAGTGGTCCAGCTGCTCTCCGAGAAGAAGAGGTGAGTTGAACAGTAATACCATTGCCCCAGTTGTATATAATTCTGAAAATGATATCAACATCACTTCCTTTCAGGTTCCCATATTGCACAACATTTACTGGAAAGAGTTAAGCCTGCTTATTTATGTGTGGCTAAGCTTCCTTGCTGTTCAAATTGCTAAGGTAAGCTGTTCTAATCAGATAAAGAATGTAAGATGAAATTTATCCAATAGAAAAAATCAAAACAAATAAATTAAGTTAGGAATCAGTCAAATTTCCTTTTTTTTTTTAATTTCTTAGTTGTCCATGAATCAACATTTAATTCGCTACGTATCTATTATAAACCTGTTTCACCTGAATCCTTATGCAGGAACATGTCACAGCCTGCTCTGTTGTCTACTGGATACTGAACTCTTTGCAGGTGAACTCTGTATAGGCTCGTTGTTCATTTAGAATAGATTAAGTACATTCTCCACGGTGGTTCAAATCCTAGTAGAGCTTGTATGTTTCTTAATATACAAGAAATGCTTTACAAAAAATGACCATCTTTTGACAATCTGCTCGAGCAAACAGACAAGGAAATCTAAGTTTTGACAATACTTGCTACAAAAATCCTAGCAGAAAGCTATTGTCGTAAATCTGTTCAACTAGACAAAATATGTTGCATGTGTTGTTAGGCTACACAGGAGACCGAATGTGTGGATTCTGAACTGGAAAAGTGTACTTGGATGCTAAGATATTATAAGCACAGAATGGATTATTGAGTATTTCGTAGTAGCATAAAAAGCACTCAATATAATAACACTATTCCAAGTGCAACTGAGCCTGACAAGAATGAAATAGGCCATCTTCCAATCAAATGGTTTAATGTTCTGTAGGTACCAATAGCTGTCTCTGTTACATTTTTCGAAGCCATATGCCTGTGCAAAGGAAAAAGAGTGATAGCATCCAAAGGAAAGGAGATTACAAATTGGAAGTTGTATCAGATCATGCTCTACTGTTCATGTGGAATAATAGCAGGCATGGTAGGTGGACTACTTGGCCTGGGAGGTGGCTTCATTTTGGGACCTCTTTTTCTCGAACTGGGAATTCCTCCTCAGGTGCCATGGCCTATATTCTGCAAGATTGAATCGTGATCATCCGACCATTTGCATAACGCATTTGTACTGTTTCAATTTTCAGGTAGCAAGTGCAACATCAACTTTCTCCATGGCGTTCTCGTCTTCTATGTCTGTTGTTGAGTATTACCTCCTCAACCGTTTCCCAATCCCATATGGTATGTGGTAGTAAGTAGTAACGATGAAATACTTTCTAAAATTTTTCTGTTTACTTTGCCAAGTGCAAAGTTTTCATCAAGAATTGAACCTGACGAATGAAGTAAGTTCTAAACTTCCTCTACTACTGAGTCGCAACGCTCGATGATAAAAGATTCCTCCAACTAGACCGGAAATGCGAGTTCCGCAATATGATCATCGACTAAAGCTAAGTAGCTAAAGATATATTAACCCATTAATACCTTTTCTTTCATTGCTGCAGCTGGATACTTCGTTTTGGTGGCAACGTTTGCTGCCTTGGCTGGTCAGCATGTGGTGAGAAAGATAGTTGCGGTACTTGGGAGGGCATCGATAATCATATTCATATTGGCTTTGACAATCTTCGTCAGTGCTATTAGCTTAGGTAAGAGTCTACTTATCCCTGGAACTTCATTACTGTTCACTAGGAAAAGGTCCTCTTGTTTCTTCTTAATCTGGTTTTACGTGTTCATATCATACCACCTGCAGGTGGAGTAGGAATAGCCAACATGGTCGAGAAGCTGGAGAATCGAGAGTATATGGGGTTTGAAAACCTTTGTCACCAATCCTGAAGGCGTTTTCTTACGAGGATGACGATGGGACTTCCTAAGAAGATTAATCATGCTTCCTATATGAGTTTTATTTGCCAGTGGACATTGAAGTACTGTAAATGTTGTGACGGCGTGCTTCGCTGTGTTTCTACTTTTGTTCGATTGGAATTTTGTTATTTAAAAAGCTTGCAATAATTAAACCTGAAAACAGGCATATTGAAGCAAGGTTGCCATGAAAACGTAAGCCAAAAGTTTATTTTAAATCCTATTATTTACATCATATAAGTTTAACCTTAAAGTTTTATAACGTTCAACATTTACAAAATGTTCGAAATACATCATATAAGTATCAAAATCTAAGTAGGGTTATCCTTTATTAATTAGATGTTATGATACATACGATGTGACTTTTTTTTAAAAAAGAATTTGTACATTAGTGAGACTCAACAATTATTTACGTGGCATTAAGTCTTTTATTTAAATAAAAGTGAGCTTTAAAATTTCAATTTTGCGATTTTATCCTTCATAAAATCTCCTTAATACTCACCATTTAATCTTTCCTAAAACCCCTAATTTACAACCTTTACAATCCATAAATC
Source organism: Erythroxylum dillonii (assembly GCA_032467995.1). Classification (NCBI taxonomy): domain Eukaryota; kingdom Viridiplantae; phylum Streptophyta; class Magnoliopsida; order Malpighiales; family Erythroxylaceae; genus Erythroxylum; species Erythroxylum dillonii. The sequence continues at coordinate 5,468,271 of JANKYE010000008.1, read as the reverse complement.
AAAAAATCCCTGATTGTAGAACAAAATCCCTGACTATCTTACTTCATTCAAACGTTTGGAGAATCTTGCACGCTTTTACGGCTTGTTTAATTGCAACATTAGCAGGCGCAATCTTGGTAGGTCCATTGTTTTGTCTAACTTTTAGTTTATGTTTACTATATGTTGTAGTCCCCTATTTTTTATTGAATCGATGATTCTTTCACCTAGTTTTTGTTTATGTTTATTGTATGTTGTGTCCCCTATTTTCAACCTAAGCCCAAAATGCTTATTAAGTTATTTCATATTTGTTGTAATCCTCTATTCTATGATTTTGTTGTGAGGATTTCTTGTTGGCAGCGAATGGGTTGATAAAGATAAAAATAACAGAGTTATAAGAGATTGAATTTATTGAATTTCCTTTGATCATTAAATTAAGAACGAACTAACTAAATATTAAACACTAAGTTGCAAAGTTAAATATGATTGTAAACATTCAATATTGTTGCATGTTGGATATCTTACAATAATTTCATAGCATTTAAGATTTCACTACATAGGGAGAAATCAATTTATTACTCTCTCTTTAATACTTTTGTGGTATTGATCTTTATGTAGTAAAATCATACCTCTACTTACAACCTGTTAAATTTTAGAATGTCATTGTCAAAATATCTTTTATGTTAGTTACATATACATATTCTTTACAAGGACAACAAGTTAAAACATAACCTTAACATTAGTATGAAAAATTTTAATTTTCTATGGAACAAACTTGTACTACAAAGTTATCCTTATTCAAGAAAATGACAGAAACTATAATCTTTACTATAAAAGTTATAAGTTGCTTGCTTATGTATTCTTTTCAATGACATTGGACTCAATTTGTAAAAGACTTTATTTGCTTTTATGAAGTATGTTACTTGTAAATGGATGTTTAGTTGACAAATTTTAGGATAAATTTATATTTATAATTGTTGATCGTTTTTAAGCGTGTTACAAAATGCGACAAAAATCCCATTCCCTAAACCTAAAGTCCAGTAAATTAATAACTTAGAATAAAGGTTCCAATTACTGCTTTTATCTTTTGTGAATTTTATAACCAAAAGTTATATTTCATTCAGACTCTTAATCCTCTCTTAAAGGACCTATTTCGGATGTCTTATAGTAATATGCATTAATTGAACCTACCTATCTCATGAATTCAATCCGTGATGAGAGGTTCAATTATGAGTATTTTATCTAATATATTTAGAATAAGAGGTTCAATTATGAGCTTTTTTTTTAACCTATTGGATCTAATGAGAAGTTTATTTAATAATTCAACATGACCTTGATTAGTGCATTTGTATATAACTTAACATGTTTATGTTTGGGTATAATTTTAAATGCATGAATTATAAAAAGTTGATAAAAACTAAGTAATCTACTTTCTTTTAAGTTTAATCTACGGTGTTAACGATTTATCTATTTTCAAGTGAATATTCCTTTTAATTTGGCTATAATTCTTTCCCCTTGCTTGTGAATAGTGTATGATGGCCTAGTTTGATAGTATAAGGTTGTTTTATGGTAGAAAGTTTGTAATAGAACTGGAGTTGAAATATGTTGACGGGCAAACAAGTGTTTTTGATAAAGTAGACCTTGACTATATTAGCTAGTGATAAATACATAAGATGGGAAAGGAGTTAGGATATCTTCAAATGCATAAGGCCTATTACAGTGTACTCGTTTTTAAATTTAGTGATTCGTTGAGATTGATTGAATCAAATCAAAGTTTTCTAAGGCTTATTAACCTTATGAAAATTAAAAAATGATTGATGTTTATGTAGCTCATTTATTAGACACCCCAATCCTTGTACCTGAGATATTGCCTATAACCAGAAGAGAAGATGGAGATAGTAAAGGTAAGGAGGGAAGTTGTGGTATGAGGGTAGACTATCTTGATGATGCATATGTTGAAGAAGCTGGTGAAGAAGTTAGTGGTGTTGGTGAAGGAATTAGTGAAAGAGTTAACGAAGAAGTTGACGAATGATGTGGTATGGGAGTTGGTGAAAGAGTTAATGTAGGATTTGTTAAAGAGCGGTATGATTATGAAAGAGACCAAGACAAGAGTTTTATACAAGTTAACATTCCTAATGATAACCAACAATTGAAATTGACTTAACTGATTGCGATATTTTAATTGATAATGATAAATATCCAAGCAGAGAAGAGCCTAGTGAACCATTACGGAGACCTAGTACTAGTATTAGGTATAATTCACCTAAAGTGGTTGCACATTGGAGATTAGGGATGAATTTCAAATCAACTAAGAATTTAGAGATTATGTTGTGGATTATGCAGTACGAATATGATACAATTTCAAGTTTTTAAAAAATTGAAAATCATCGGATTATAGTTTGATGTATCAAAGGATGCCCATAGGAGTTGTATGTTAGTTATGACAAAAATGAACAGTGCTTCAAAGTGAAGACATACAATCGTGAGCATAGTTATTTTTCTACCAGCAAACCTAAATTAGTTGAAGCTAAGTTACTTATGAGAAATTTTAGGGAAGAATACTCGAGAAGCCTAATATCCTGACAACAAAGATGGTTGAAGAATCCACAGAAAAATATAATAAATTTGTTAACTCAAGTATGTGTAGATCAAAGAGGAGATTGAGAAAATAGAGGGCAACTGATTATATGAATGAATACGTCAAGCTACAACATAAGTCAAGGATTAGTAATCCAGGAATAATAGTAGTGTTATAGCTAGCAAGGAATGAAGAAACTTTTATGTTACACGTAAAAGTATCATAATACATTTATATATATCATCAACAACTATACTTATTCATTTATTAATACTTCTTTATCACCTTTATGTAGTTTAAAAATTTTTACACTTTTTTTGATGCCATGAAAAGAGGATGGAGGCATTTGAAGCCAATTTTTAGTATTAATGGCTGCTTTCTAAAGACACAATTCCAAGGCCAAATACTAAGTACAGTTAGGAGGGATGGTGATGGAGGGATGTATCCATTGGTTTAGGCTATTATAGAGGAATATAATACTAATTCTTGGACATGGTTTAAGAATCTACTGCCTTCTGACTTAGAATAGGATAGTGGTGAAGGATTTACAATTATATCATATATGTAAAATGTATTTTATTCTTCATATATTTACAGTTTATTGTTATATAATTTTTATATTTAACTCAAACTGACAATATTTTCTATTATTATAAGGATTGATTAGGGTTATGGAAGGGACATTACCATATGCTACTCATTGGATGTGTAATAGACACATATACTATAATTGGAATATGAATTAGAAGGAAAATGATTTGTGGAAGCAGTTTTGGAATTGTTCATAGTCAACTTACGTTGAAAATTTTAGCAAGCAGCTGAAAAGACAATAAAATAAAACATGGATATACTTTAGAATTGTTTGAATATCCTAAGGAGAGGTAGGCAAAATGCTACCAATCTTTTGAATCAAAATTTTTGGTTGACAAAAATAATATGAGTGAAACTTTTAATGGGTAGATCTTACCAGTAAGAGATTCAATTATTAGCATTCTTAAAACTATTAGAATCATGGTGATGAAGAGGTATACGGATAACAGAGAGTTTGTGTCTAATTGAAATTCAAATGCTGCACTGGGGATTATGAAGAAATTGGAGAAGAATAAGAGAGGTGCAATGTAGTGAAGAATAGTCTGGAATAGTGATGGAGCATATGAACTGTCTAAGGGTGATGACAAACATATTGTAAGGATTGGTAAATACCAATCATGTAGTTGTCGGGCATGAGAGTCTTATGGATATCCTTACAAACATGTTATAAATGTTGTTCACTATTCTAAGCAACTAACGAAGGTATTTGTAGATGATTGGTTTAAGAAGTCCAAATTTTTAGCATTGTATGACCATGTGTTACAATCTATTAAAGGTGCAATTTTTTATAAACCCCAACCCAAAAGAGTTATGTCAAAAAAACTAAAACAACATGATGGAGAGGAGTAAATGAGCATAAGAAGTTGAAAAATCTAAACAAATTGACTTAAAAGGTTATAGTACAAAAATGTAGGAAATGTGGTAGTTATGGCCACAATGTCAAAAAATATAAGAATAAGTGCTTAACTTAACCTACTCAACAATCTTCACAGGTATGAAACATTCTTTGACTATCAAACTTTATTTTAATTACTATGTATTGCTTCATATATTTAATGATATTTATTACATTCTTTTATTATCAAGCTAATAGTGATATTTATGTCATACTTATTAAGTCATCACTAAGGTCTCTTCAGAAGTGTTTGGTTATAATATTGTTGAATATATTATTGTATCGAGTTAATACAACAATATTGTGAGTATGCAAACATTCGTCACATTATTGATAACTTTAACAAATGAATATTGTTAACAACATATGTGTTTATAAGTTACTATCTCTTCACATATTAGTAAACGGAAGTATGGAGAAGTTGATCTACATACTTTTAAGCTATCTTTTGAACCAAGAGGTTTAAAGTTTAAATGATAACCTAGCATCATTTCCCAATAGTTACAAACCCAAGTACTAAGGAGGAGACATCATTAAATCAACCAGTACATGATCAACCTTCTCAGTCAAGTGCAAATGAGGGAAATAATGTGGTTGATTCCCACTATATATTAATGTTGTCTATGTGTTACTGGAACTTTAGTTATTGGATCCAATCACTTTTGTATATGGACAGATAGATCCAATCACTTTTGCATATGGATGGATAGATGTTGTGGTGCAATCATTTACTTATATACTACATCGATTATTTATTTTGATATAATCACTTTTGTATATATTTGTTGATGATTTTTACAACTACTAATTAGGCATCATTAAGACATCTTTTAACAAAACAATAAATACAAAGCGCAATATGTTACAACTTAGTTCAAATGAGGGTTTTTCATTCATCATGATTCAAGTTTGAAACAAAATACTACAATTTAGTTTCACTTGCCTATAACAAACCATATTATAACACTTACCATAAGCACAAAAAAACTTATTACGATAATTACTAAAATATATTTCAATCCAATTTTCTCTTCATATGTCATCTTTCATTAGTTTTGTTTCTCAATTTTCAACATTGTACGTGATTCAATTGTGGTTCATTGAGCCTCCTTCTTCAACATACCTATTTCTTTCTTTAATTTATGAATTAATTTAACAACCTTGTCATTAAATCTGTCATCATACCACTTGAAAAAAAATCACATTTTCCAATTTGAAAGAAAACAATTAATAAGATAAACATTAAACATATACACAAACAATTATACCTTAATGAAAAATAAACTTAAAGGATATTTAGGACATCCATAAAATTTTCTTCTTGGGTTATTATCACTCCATAAAGTTCTTTATATGGCTTTTAAACCACAATAACACAACATTTAACCATTATTTGAATTTAATGTAGTATTGTGAAGACATTGTGTTTATAGTTTTAGGTGGTCATTGCAAATTTATACTAAGGCAAGAGATTATAATCACTCTTTAATAAGCAAAAAGCCAATGTCTAAATAGATGTAAAGGTAGAATCTCAACAAGGTCTAATAAAAGAGACTTTCAACGTCTTCTCCAATACACTTAGTTCTCCTATAAATAGCTCCTCTTTAATTTGCATTCTTCAATCTATTGTCAACGAGCAAATTACTAACCTATAGGTCGATTTCCTAGTTAATCCTTTCGCTAATGTTGGAACCCGATCTCGAGACCGGATCCCAACCGGAAAGCGAAAAACGAAAGAACGAATTTCTTATCGAATTCGCAGTGGAACGAAACAGAAGCAAATCGAAACAAACGTTTCGAAACGACGAAAACAAATGCTGACATCCGAAAGCGCAAATCTTAGAAAACGAAACGTTGCGTTAGAAACCTTCGACTAATCCAAACCCGAAATCGGTATAATTTTTTTTCTTTTTCTTTTCCTTTTCTTATTTTTTTCAATCCTTTTCTCATCTTATTCATCTTAAAACCATTCTCATACTAATCAAAACCATATCGTTTTCCCTTTCTAGGAAA
>JANKYE010000008.1:5412747-5431110 GCA_032467995.1 Erythroxylum dillonii | reverse complement strand
CCTCCGTAATGAATTCTTTAATAATCTTTTTTAAAAGTATACAATTGGATTGTAAACATAAACCAAATTGACCGATCAACTAACTTAAAAATGATTTTTATTGTAAAAAATATAGTTTGCTTGCTCTTATGTTTTTGTTTATTACGGTAGATTAAACCTCCATAATTACATTTAGGTATGAAGTGGCAAGTAGGACGCAAACTAAAACATTATAGAAAAACTAGGGGAAGGTTAGGTTGAGATTGCTACTCAAAAGACAAAAACTATGTTAATTTGCTTTAGTCATAGTTGAGAACAGCTGTGAGTTCATCAATTTTGACCGTAATTGCATCAATGAGCCAACTTAGACAGGTCACAATTGAAGGGCATGGAACATCCATGTGATTTGGCAAAAATAATTGAAAGTCAAATGAGGCAATTAAAAGTGTTAAGGATTGTAAATTTCATTTCACACTGTAACCTAACTTGCACATTATTGTTAACGCATAACACATATAGTATCTTTTCTTTAATTACAAGAAGGTATTATTGTTAACGCAGTACAAATGATTAGTACACCAGTACCCATTAAAAGAATTTTCTACATATTATACGTGGTCCAGGCACAAAGCAGATGCAAGGAGGCCTTATCTGGAAATTATGTACCGATTCTTAACAAAAGAAAGAAATGAAACGGAAGAGAGAAGCCAAGGATATCCCTAACCCCACTCGCCTTCTACAAGTGGATGCTATTTTTGGGGTTTAGAATATCCCAGAGACACCCTTTTTTAACTTTCTGGGCACTGACAATTAGGCTGATGCCTATCCTCTATTGCAGTTCTCATAAAGTCCAATATCCCAGAGAAACCCTTTTGTAACTTTCTGGGCACTGACAATTAGGCTGATTCCTATCCTCTATTGCAGTTCTCATAAAGTCCCTACTTGAGATCTTCTCTGAACCTCTCAAAAGTCCCATCTTTTACCTAAGTCTCTTGTTTTTCATCTCCTGCTTCCTTCAGGTTCAAACCTTCGACGTTGAGCTAGCCTCGCGTAACCACATAATATGTGCACGTGTCGAATGGATTTAATGTCAGGAATTTTTGTGGGACTACTGGGGCTAGTATAAGGGACAAAACCTAAAAGCTAGGAAGAATAAAGGACGGTGAGAAGATAACGCTTGATTGGCAAGGAATCCTCATGGCAAAAAAACTCCAAGCTTTGAAAAGATGGGGGCATTGAGGCAAAAGGGGATTTTGGGTTTCAAAAACTGTGTTTGCTTAGTATTTAAATTAAGCTATGTAATACGGTGGTAATAGTTCTTATGATTAAAGTGAGGAAGATAGTGGTGTAATAATTGAGAAGCGGAATGATTTGGATGTTTCCGAAACGGTATAATTATATTAGGGAAAGGGACATAAAGGAAGTTAAGTGGTTAACATTTTGGAAGATTTTGATTGCTTGCAAGTCTAAAGGACACGGTTGAATATGAAGCAACCTATAGATGAAAGATACCCAATTTTCTTCTCCTATCTAATCTAGACAATGCACGTCCTGGTATTGGTGGCATTTGGTGACCGACAAGATAGTCACCAGTGTGAGATAACTACAAGGGTATGCAAGAGATAAGGAGAGAATATGTGGGGAAAAATAAATAAATCATAGGGATAACATTAGAAATACTTAATTTTATATTAAAGGTATTTTAGTAATTATTTGTCAATTAGCATTGCTGTCCCTCAACCGTTGAAGCTTTTCAAGACAAAGTAGGTGTTTTTCGCGACTCAAATATCTTTGTGGTCCCTTTTAATTATCATAGCTTCAGCAAGCATTTATTTTTACAAGACGATTTTGGAAGCTGGGCACCAAACATTGTGTACAACTAAGGCAATCTCTTTCTGTTACGCAGTGTCTTTGTCGATGTCCAATTTGGACACCCATCTTGTGATCCTTCGGTACGCACATGGAAGGAACCACCATGGCTATGGACATAGTCACGTATACGTAGCCTTGGCGTCATTATACATATAAAGCTAAATCTTGAGTTAAACCAACAAATCGGTGCTCCTACTGTTTTATTTCTTTGCCCTAAAATGGGATTTTCTGTTCTTTTTGTTTTCCTGTACGTGCACATCATGGAACTTGGGATTATGCCGAAGGATAAGGATTACGAGCTATATAGACTAGGGCAGCAAGGCAGAGACTATCAAGGAAATGGAAAACATTTAGGAACATCAAGGTCAAGGGTTTGTTGAGATGGGTGGGCTTAACGCTTAAGGAAATACAAGGACATGCGAGCCAGGTTGAGGTGTATGACCCGTTTTGTCCTTGAAACTAGAATTTGGGTCGTCACGCAGTTGAGATGGTTTCAAGATTTGATTAAAAACACTTCTTAGGGTCTTATGATATCACAAAATCAATCAAATAGCAAAAAGTCAAGGGTAACTTCTTAAGATTTGATATAAAGATCCATATCACTGAAGCCACACACACACAAACAAAACTAAACTGTCATCTTCCTCTCAATTAAACGCTTTTGTTCAGTTTTTTGGCAACTGGGAAGTGTTCAACAGACCTATGGTACATACCCCCATATGTACTATTGGTTGTGATTTATGAAAACACTATTATTCAACCTCATGATTTACAAAACCAAAAAAAAAATTCTCTAATGAAATGAAAAAGTTACCTTATTTACCCCAAGTCCCGACCTTTGAGATAAATTTTTTTTTTTTTACCTTTTTTGTTCATTCCATGTCTTACCCTCAAAAAATTCATTCAGCATGCGCTCAAGATCCTCTGGACTGTACTTGATGTACTTCAGGGGGTTTTTACCACCCTCAATCATGGGTCTGTACAGAAAACAGAAGAGAATCATCACAAGTATTATGATGTTAGATGAGAGAAATTAGAGCGATCGCTTGAGGAAGTGGATATGGAAATTGCTTCAGGGTAAAAAGCCATACCCAAGCCGTTTCAAGAAGGATCTGTAGGCAGGCAAGAGGACTTCGGCAACAGCAAGCCTCAAAGACTCTCGCAACTCACTGTCTGGAACTGTCCATTGAGATTGTCTTTGATGAAGCTCCTCAAATTGTACATTGAATGTCTTAAACCTATCCTTCACCATTGCTCTAGAAATTCCACTTGCACCCGAATCACCCGTGCCAACAGAGAGGCACTGCAAAATCTGAACATCCAACATATAAAATTACTTCTTGTCTCACTACATCAACAAATCAACATGCTTCACTAGAAAGACAAATGCTTTTTCTAAATTTTTCCTAACTACTAGAACATGCGATAAGTATACAAGAGCAGTTAAAATTATGGCTTGATTACTTGGTGATCATAGTTTAAACATTTTCTGGATAAATTTCAAATTTTGGATCAAAGTTATCCCATTTTCCCATTACCCAAAGATGAATATGTTATTACGTTCATGCAACAACTCTATGCATTCGCAATAGTTGTAAATTTCAAGAAACAGAACCTTTGCCCAAGAAATTCTTTTGTACTGATTTGCATGCTGCTGCACTATCCTACGATGTATTTGTACCCAGTCATCTCCCAGTAAGTCCTTTGCTTCTGACCTGTAAATAAATGGTCAGGAGTTGCACATTGCCGCGTAGTTGGGACTTTCAGAACATGCTTAATGTAAACCAAACCTTCGTACAGATCTCACTATATAGTGAATGTTGTTCATAAGAAATAACTGGGTTAGTGCAGGATCTTTGTACTGCTTGGATTTCCCATCTAGATTAACCTGAAGTGCCTGCATAATCCTTGTTGTTAAAGTCGCTATTTGAGCCTCTGGATCACTTGCTTCGAAGTCTTCGAAGAGCTGCTTAAGTGTTGTCTGGTAACTGCGCACATGTAAAGTTACAGTCAGATCTTATTAACAAAAAGGTTAAGCAATTGACTACGCGCAAAGGGAGTGGGGAGTAAGTAAAACATAGCGCAGTGTCTGTCTTAAATTGCAGACTACAGCCACAACAAAACGCAGAAAATGTTTATATCAGGTGGGACTATGATATAAATTGAAGGAATTTAAGGTCTATACTGCAAAATAGAAACAGCTAAAAACTCAAAAATCAGAAAATGAGACAAATGTATCATAGAAGTAAAGCAACGACTGTGCAATCAGCGGTCGCTAGAAGCTGATAGTCACATCCTTCCTACCACCAGCAGGAATAGAATTAAAAAAATAATACTAATAATACATGATATTCTATATTGCAAACCAACTCATTCGGGAAGAAGTAGTATCTGAGTTAATACAAAGATAAAAATTTTCTACTTACTCAAAGAGAAACTTCACATAATTTATCACGTAGCTTGTCAAAGGATGCACAGTTCCATCAAGAACAGCGGTTCTGGTGGAATCTCTCTCAACCGCTTCTTCGAAATCAACAAAAGTCTCCTGAGCTGTCTGAGCTAACCGCGTTGTCAAATTAACCGCACCCTCCCGCATTTCATTGCAAGCTGTAGTTGCAAAGAGTAACTCAATCTGCAAGTCATCAACCCGAAAAAGGAATAAGGAAACAGAAGATCGAGAGCAATAGCAAATGTAGAAGGCTAATCTGTAAGTTTATCTGGAAATCTTTTCCTACAGATTTACATAGCAGTTTAATGTGTAAATCTTAAAATCAATAGACGAGTTGCAAACAATTCCATCTCTCAGTCAATAATTCTAGTTTTTTCGCGTACTTGTACAATCAACTTCTCTATACATGTTAGCAACATCAATTAATAATGAACAAGTCATATATGGAGGTGATATTCCGATAATTTTAGAAGTTTCTATATAGACATAGTCTCTAGCCCAGGAAGTTAGCCTTTCACCTTTGAAATTTAATTTTCTATGAACTTCTCCCTTGTCATCCTCATACAAGTATATACAGTCATCTTAACTTTATACATCAAGTTAATATGTGAGCTTTTTCAGGATGCTATTACCTATAAAACAGAGCGCTCTTTCATGCCAAAAGTAGAATTTGTTTGAACCAGAAGGACAAAAGAGTGTATTACAATCCATTCAACAAGTGCCTCACATTAAAAAAAAAAGGCATTACTAAAATTTTGATCACATAATACATATTAGAAAACTTTTGTTCAATCTGCATAGATTTAACATACCTCTGACTGAAGTTCTCTCATAATCTCATACATGTCTAACAGAACAAATAATTTTTCAGGTGATCTCTTGCTTTTCGCTATAGCTTCACCGAAACTAAGGAGCGTAGAAACACTGTTTACTGTTACTTCAGCGAAACACTGATCCCTGAGAGAACTGTCACCGAGTATTTGATCACAAATTTTCTTTTCCGCAGCTATTAATAATTTGACCTATTCAAGAATTATAATTTAGTTGACAGACCAACCTAAAGGATGCAATTTGTCAAATGAACAACATTTCAAATAAATCCTTACGGCAATCCGCATGTAGTGTATCCAATTCCCAATCTTTGCCTCCAAAACCTCCCACTGCATTTTCTGGACATCATCTTTGCTAAGTCTCTCAACACCTAATTTCCTGAGGCTCTGTTCCAAAACTGAAGCGCGAGTGTCCCTGGCATTCATAAATATAGCCTGTCAATGTTTTTTCTAAATTAATATGGAATCAGTCATCAAATGCATAAAGGTTAATATGAAAAATTCTTGCAGATTACCTGTAACTTCTGAATAACTGTTGTTGGTGGCCGGCCTGAGTCATTTGTTGTGCTAAATCATGCAACAGTGGCAAAACCCTGGGTGGAATAAGAGTTGGAAGAGTGTACACAGGAGCTTCTAGACTCTTATTTTGGTGATCAGATGAATTCTTGTTATTTTCCCCTTTTTGTTTAGGTGACGAAGATGGTCGTAGGGAGTTGGGAAGGCAATCAAAAAGACGATCAGGTTCCACAGGCTTGCTGCAATTCCGAAGAAAATGACTTCTTTTTCAGTTTTTTGCTTCACAAAAAATTACCTATTTGAAGTTCACGTCATGCGCATTATTATCAAGCCTAAACTAAAATAACTTCATTTCCGTAATAACCACTGTTTGAGATGCATTGATTTTCATCTCCAATTTCAACACTTCTCTATTCAATCGAAGGATATCAGAGTTGACTCAATTTTATCCATGGGTTAGATAGTGATGAGAATTGGCGAAATTAATACCATTTCGATGATTAATGGTCTTGGGTCTGTCTTCTTTCTGCCACGGATGGGGTGAAGAGATAAACATTGTTTGTGTAATTAGTTTCATTCATTTACATGCTTCTTTACTGTTTTTTCACACAAGAAACATTGATTAACTGAAAACAAACCTGTAATTTGACAATAGCGTTCTAAACTCATCTTCCAGCTTTGAAACAGCTTTCGTGAGCATTTGATTAGCGTGACTAAGCACCCCATCAGCCTTAAAACTTTTATTGCTGCTGAAAAACTCGACAGTGCTTTTCAGCTGATCAATTGCTTCTAAGTAGCTCTCCAGGTCTTCATGTGGCCCTCTCAGAATTTTTGCCTCCGCCTGAATATTTACATTTAAATACACAATCAACATCGATAACATGAAACAAAGTCTCAGAAAAGGAAATGTCCCTTCAAAGATGGTAATCACAAATAATCCTATGTTCTTCTGAACGGAATCCCTCCGTCTAAATGAGCGCGGATCAAATAAACTAGCACTAGAGGATCAAAAGGTCTTTTGTAGACACTCAAAACACACGCCAGGTACAAGTTTGCTCATCCACAACAAATTGGATACTAGTGGGGTTCACGCTCAAACTTGTTCTCATGTGATATTACACAATTTCTAAGAACAATTTTGTCCACCAAGTTTCAATTTTTTTATTATCGACTATATTAATGACCAATATCTGATTAAATTGAATGAAATAGACAAAATTGAAAATTCGGAGCTACCTTGCGAGTAAGATCAAATTGGGCCAGTATAACCTCAGCGGTCTTCAGAGTCTTGTCGATATTGTCATGCGCTCTTCTTATGGAATGAGTTCGTATCTATTTCAGATCTCATTTTGTTCACCAAACTTGATGAAGAAGGAACGTATTCTTACATAAAAAGAAGAAAGGAACGGTTACCTGAGTGGGACGCAAGGCGGTTTCGAGGGCGGAGAGGCGGTGGTCGAAGGAGCCGAGAATGGCGACCATGCTATCGGTGATGGTCTGGCTTCTGTGCAGCGAGTCCTTCATGAATATGGCTCTCTCTCTTAACGCCTCCATTGTTTGAGGCACCCCCATTGCACTTGATAGTATAGATTTAGATTCGAAATGGGTAATAGAGGTTGCAGGTGTGATGTATTTTGTTGGTTTGGCTGGAGGAAGAAGACAAAATATGAAGTAGTTACGAAGGAATGTAGATACTTGTGATGTGGACCCCTTGTTATGCTCTAAATTTCACTTATTATTTATAAAAATGTTTTTTTTTCTTATTGTAATTTCTTATTAATAATAAAGGCACACCGCTAAGTTGGATCGGAGATTAGGCAGACATTTGATTTAATATATGAGCAACTTTTTAAAATTAGGCTAGAAATTAAAATACAAAATTTTAAATTTTAAAATTTTTTATAAAATTTAAAAATAATAAAAATAGATTATTTTATTTAAAATTTAATTAAAAATTAATATTAAGTAAAAAACAATCATTTTATTTCAATTTATAAAAATGGTCAAATAATTTTTAACTAAATTAAAATTTATGTCCTAAGCCAAATTTCTTAAACATTGCATAGAAATAAATCAATAATACAAAGGGTGTTTGGAATTGTATAAATTGGAATGGTATAAGTTGAATTTAATTGCAGTATTGAATTCAATTCAAGTGTTTGGAAACAAGAAAAAAAGAATCATTCAATGAATTGGAATAGTATGAATTGAATTCAATTGCAGCATTGAATTCAATTCAAGTGTTTGAAAACAGGAAAAAAAGAATGGTTCAATTAATACATGAATTGAACCCCATTATCTTTTATAAATTGAATTCACTTGAAAAAGTATCATAATTGAATTACGAACTGAGACTTCAATTCTTCTTTTGAATGTTGAAAATATCTTTCCAATAATATCTATCCAAGTCTCATCATCCTTTATAAGTTGAATTCACCTAAAAAAGTATCGGAATTGAATTACGAGCTGAAACTTTAGTTCTTCTTTTGAACGTTAAAAATATCTTTCCAATAATACCCATCTAACCATATCATATATCTCTTTACCTCAAGCAACCCCTCTCATAAAGAAACGGAACAACAATAGCTCTATGAATCAGCACCTTCCACTATATCTAAGTTTTCTTTTTTTTTTTTAATTTACAGGTGTCTTTTTCTTTTTTTCATTTTTTTGTTTATAATTATTGTTCTCTTTTAAATTCATCATTTGATGTAGCTTTTCTTCCTATTTTCTCGTGTCATTGTAATCAATTTTTTATTTTCATTTTAATAATAATAAAATTGATGGTCATAACTTGCTCTATATAAATGTGAATATTTTTTAAGTTAAGTATAAAAATGTTATATAAAATAATTAAATTTATTTTAATTGTATTCTAAATAATATAATATAATTTAATTTTAATATTGTTAGGTTTATTGATAAGAGTATAAATTAAATTTAATTCAATCTAAATCGATGAATTCGAAGGTTTAAAACGGTTCGAAAGTATCCGAGGATATTTACGGAGTTCTTCAAAGAGAACGAACCTATGGAATATACATATACATATAAGGTATGGAATATACAAAAGGTATGTAAAGCGAACAAGATAGCAACGGGCGAGAGAGAGAGATTGAGATAAAACGACGAGCGATGGTGTGTTGTGGAGGTTATGTGGGAAGTCCCAATCCCTGCATTCATGAAATCGGAGCCCGAAATCACCTTTCACGATTTGGCGAGTTTGCTAAGGTGCCATTGGTGGTCGCGTGTAACTTGACGGTCCTATCCATGGAAACTCCTCCTGACGGCTATCGGAGGAACGTCGGCATTTGTCTGGTCAACTCCTCTAGGAAGGTTTTTTCTTTGTGAAAACATTGTCTACGTTAAAACTATTTACTTATTAATTGACCAATAAAGAGCTTCTCGTATTGACACTGTAGATATTCACGGCGTCGAGGATAAACATAAGGAATACGTGGCAGATGCCTCAGGTGGTTCTCCAATCTTGGCCTATTTCTAACAGTTGGAATTAGTTTCAGTCCAATTGAAGCAGAACAATTGTTCATCGTAGATGGGTGGTGTTTTTGAAGGGACAATCAAAGCTGTGCGTTGTGTTGTTTCTCACAGGGTGGTGCCGATGACGGTGAGGATTTGAGGAACGCGGCGATGCGAGAATTGAGGGAAGAAACTGGTGTTACTTCAGCCGAATTTTTGGCAGAGGTTTTGTTTTGCGGTTTAATGAGGGCATTGAAATTTTCATACTTAGAATGCACGAATTGATTTTCCTTTTTATTTCCATTTATTTTTGGCTTATTATGACCATGGTTAGGCTCCCTATTGGCTGACCTACGATTTCCCAATTCAAGTTAGATACAGACTCAATCGTCGGTGGGGCACAAATTATAAAGGGCAAGCACAAAAGTGGTAAGATTATGACTTAACTGATGTTAACTAGGAATATTTTAGGTTTCTGTATCTTCTTTATTTAGCTTAACCGTCATTTGTTATTCCTCGTCATGTTTCTAGTTTCTACTTTCATGTTGCATATATGAATTGTTAGTTTGTTGTAATTTCTTGGGGTTTGTGTACACTGCACAAGTTTGAAGTAGAGGGTTAGGACACATGTAGGTGGTGATGCGGGTGATATACTCATCTCTGTTATTTGAATTTATGAGGATTTAGAGTATATGCACCACTAGCCGTTCAAACATGCATTTGATTTTTTTTATTTCAATCTTAATGCATCCTATGTTCTCTATCATCTCTATTAAAATTTCTTTTCCATAGAAATGTCCATCAGACAGCCATTGCTGCACCTTAAAATTATTGGGAGAAGGTGGTGATATGTCTATATTTGATAGCAAGTATGTGGACAATAATTCCAGAAATAGTTTCCTTTTCCCCATCTAAATCAGTTACTGCTGGTAGATAGTGCTAAATAAAGATCAAAGCGTCCTAATGCTCTAAACGCTGTTCTCCTTATCTTGAACGCCAGGTTTCTTTTTAAGTTTACTGGGAAGGAGGAAGAGATAAACCTGTTGGGCGATGGCTCTGAAAAGCCTGAATTTAACGACTGGTCTTGGATGTGGCCTGAAAGAGTGGTGGAACTTGTGAGTCGATCTTACTATTTTTTTACTTTGCACGTATGTCTCTTATACGGTTTTGTTATGGACTCTAACTGCATGACCATCATTTTGATAGTATTTATGGTCATCATGACTAATATTACCCAACTTGCCTTTACACACCAGCAAATGGTCTATAGTATGCAGGAATATTTTCGTGAAACATTGGCCATATTAACCATAAGGGCCACCAAAATAATAGTTCCTTTTTTTTTATTGTTAATGCTTTTTTTTTCCATGTTGAACAGGCAGTATATTTCAAGAAACCTGTCTATCAGCAAGTTATAAAGATATTTAGTCCTTATCTTCTATCAGATGTGGGTGAAGGAATTTTTTGTGCAAATGATGAAACTAAAGTCATAGTGTCTATATAGAGTCAACTCCTGTATAAGACGGCTGACATGTCATTATGGCAAAAACTATTACTGATACCAAGCCAGAGACTCATAGATTTTTAAAGGGTGGTAGAGGTTGAGCTTGTGCTAATTCCTTTTCTACCTGCAAATGTATTGAAGTCAATAAAGTTATTGGGAGAGGAAGATTAACCCAAAAAAACATTCAAATTTCTGTTTCTTCACATTTTCCTTTCAAATTTCGATTGATGATGATCAACTCTTTTATTTGATTGTTTATGGAGGGTCAAGTTCAAGAGCGTTTAGCCAGTAATTGGGAGTGACACAAACATTCTTACACCGTAGGTTAGATGGACCTGACTTTTTCGAGATTTCCCTTATCCTGATTAGACGACTAAGACGCAAAGTTGGCATTTCCGGCCAGGAAGGTTCTCAGTTTCACTGAAAAGAGTCGGCCAGGCATTCATTGACTGGACGCATATTAACAGCAAGATGGTGTTATCATCTAAAAGATATGAGCAACTCATGCATATAGGGACCAACGGGTACTACAAATAGGTAGCGTAACAGAAGAATGAAGTCTCCACCATAATAGGCTTGTACACAAAGGATGATGCTATGCGTAGATAAATGGAGATAAATGCTTTTGCTGATGAGCTTTGGTGGGGAGAAAGCCAACTGAGATGGCTCAAGACTGACGCCAAGGCCGACATGGAAGACTGTGATGAGAAAATGTAATCGGAGGGCCAATGCTAAACCAGTTATCGACTCAAAACTACACACAAAATGAGATATCGATTACACAAAAAGGGTAACAAAACCTTTTGCTAACAGTTTTTCAGCTCAACCTAAGCCATGTTGCTAGATGAACAGGTTTTCGTTCTTGAATTTCATTTCTCGAGTCTGTATAAGTAACAGCCTTTAACATGGTTCTTAATGAGATGTATTGAAGTGGGTTCTCCGCTTAATTCCCCAATCCTTAGCTACTCCGAATATAATTACGTCCAGATAATCTTATCAAGCTCACTAGAGTAGACACTATCTTCTTCCTATGAATTTTCACGTATTAGAATCACTGTAACTCTTGGGGTCTGCATAAGCCTATGGTGTGTTCTGATGGTGCTGTTGGGGCGTTTGCTTGGAATAGAGAGCTTGCACGTCAACTGTCGCTTCTGCTATTCATAGGACCATGAT
Organism: Erythroxylum dillonii; assembly: GCA_032467995.1. Classification (NCBI taxonomy): domain Eukaryota; kingdom Viridiplantae; phylum Streptophyta; class Magnoliopsida; order Malpighiales; family Erythroxylaceae; genus Erythroxylum; species Erythroxylum dillonii. Next base: position 5,419,310 of record JANKYE010000008.1, on the reverse strand, counting down.
CATTTTAGTTTTGAGATTATTGACATCTTCGAATATTGCAAATGATGAAAATAATTGTTGGCCTAGCTCCATTTTGTATCCAAGAAATGGAATTGGAATCTAATTCTAATACCTGGAATCGTGACCATAGGTTGTTTTATGAAAATTGAGGTGTTCTGGATAATTCATTCCTTTATCAAATCTAATTATAAATTCCATGGAATTGGAATTTCAATTATGCGTGACAAATAAACAACATATTTGGAGTTGAAATTCCTAAATCAAATGCTGAGTTCCACTTATAATGCTGCCAAAAACGACCTTAGTGCAATTCTTTATAGTTGTGATGTATTATCTATTCATTTCTTATTATATGTAAAGACTTTTCATTTTACCAGGTTGGATTCTGCAGGTCAGCTCTCATGGAAATTGGAAATTTGTAGATCAGAAAAGGCGATTCTTTCCTCATCTTGATGAGGTACTAGATGGAGAGAGTAATGAACCAGGATCTAAGAAACCTTCTGGTTCTTGATACTCTGTGCAGATCTGTGTAAAAGGCGATTCTGTCCTCATCTTGATGAGGTACTAGATGGAGAGAGTAATGAACCAGGATCTAAGAAACCTTCTGGTTCTTGATACTCAGTGCAGATCCCTTGATGCCTTCTGGTCCGTTCAATTCGGCTGTGTCTTGGACAGAAGGATTCGAAGACCTGCAAAACCAAAATTAAAGCCTAACGTTTGGACTTGGAAGATTAATTGGAAATTTGCCTCTTACATCGTCGAATGAGAATACACTGGAAGAACCAAAAGAGCATCCTTTCCCTATAATCACTGTATAAGCTTCTGTCTCATAATATATGAACTTCACGTTCAAGTGGCTAACATACTCATCATATTTTGTTAAACTGAATGTTTTTGTAGAAACTGAACTAATGTTCTACTGCCCTTGTATAGCAGAATGTTGTTATGGCCCTGGAGCACTTTCTAGGAATCAAGAGTGAAACAACTCTCTGTATTTTCACTTTCTAGGAATCAAGAGTGAAACAACTCTCTGTATTTTCTTTTGGTACGTCCTTATATTCATGGATCTCTAGTACTAGGTCTGTAATTCTTTAGTTCGTTGATGCCAATGTAGTTAGAATAAAACATTAAAAGAAATGAAAATCATGAAATACACACCACAAAATTGTTATAATGAGCAGTACTACTTACTACTGCAAAAGGTCTGTAATCTTTATAATAGAGCTAGTCAAGTGGTAAACGTGGCAGCTGTTTAAATGGGAAGACTAGGAAAAGCACAAATGCAATGATCGAGACGGAGACGGAGAGGGGGGACACTTAAAATTCACGTCAGTCCAATTAAGGAGGTATTTGTTTGCAACGTATATCTATATCCATTCCATCCACACTGTTTCCAGCTGACAATGATCCACAAGCACAATGTAGGAGATTCCGACCTTTGGTTCCAGTAATTTTGTTGGTCCACTCATTGACAGGAGCAAGGGCCTGTGTTCTCGAAAGAGCTGAGGCTTGCAGGGCTTCGGGTTTCATAAGTGCTGTGTGGGTTAAAAAACCTCAATCAATTACTCAACTTCCACGATGTTAAAAACCATCGACTTTAGGACATGGTGTACTCTTAACCAAATGAGAATCATGTAAGTTGATCAGGTCTCCTAAAACTTGGATAATTTCCACATTGATAACTAATATTACTGACCAAAAACGTACTGGCCTTTGCTTTGGCTGCATCAACAGTAAGGAGCATATTTGAGAACAAGGCGATGAAGCGGCAAGGAACGGGGACATGATCACTAAGAGATTTTCATTCAAGATTGTTCTCTATCTATATCACAAATTGCAAATAATATCTTAAGACTGATTGGGAACTGAACTCTAGAGCATCAGGAACCTCGCGACAAAACATGGCATAAACTGATTGGAAAACAGAAGCAACACAACTTACTATCTACAACATGAGCGGGACAAGGATAAATGAGCAGTAGCAACAGTAATGATGATGAATTTATCTGTCTCATCGGCCATCAGCAGAAGTGAAGGAATCTGCAAAGCCAGTAGGCCTTGCTGGTATACTACTTTTGCTATCAGCCAGGTCCAAACTCAAGTCCTTTCCTTCTGCTTCTTGCCAACCTTTCACCATCTGATTAAGAGGAAGGCTATAATCAATTCCACAATATTCTTCAATATCATCATCTAACGGTTTCCATTTCTCAACAAGTGGAGCTAGCACATTCACTGCATGGCTCATATCCGGTCTTTGGTTAGGCTCCCTAGCTGTGCAATGCCCTGCAAGTTCGGCAATAACAGAAATGCTTTCGAATTTTTCATCTTTGACATCCAGGGCAGGGTCAATTGCAGCCCTCAGTGTCTCTTTATCTGATTTGATACGCCAGAACCATGCAGCTAAGTATCGACTTTCTTCTGGTCTGTCCTCATCAAGGGCCATTAGTCCAGTCAACAGCTCCATTAAAACAACTCCAAAACTAAAGACGTCGGCCTTGGTTGTGACTTTTCCCATCACTAAGAAATTATAAATGAACAAGTTAGTCTTCAGAATAATTGTATTCATCAAAAAGTAACATAAGGTCTATTGTGTTACTGGACAGCTAATATAAAGAACAAACGATGCTAAGTGGATGTATTTGTTTCAGCATGCAAAATCATGATATGGAACTCAGACAATTCCCTTCAAACCATTTCTGTATTAAAAGCATTTACTTGATTTTAGGAGGCCCTAAAATTCTAGCAAGAATCAGCTATATCAATGATTCAAGATTCAGCTAAAAACCAGTTTTACATTTATGAATCAGTTCCTTGTTCAGCCATTAGAAAATAAACTGGTTGTTATTTAAAAAAATCAATTCAAAAAATCTGAAATGAAGTAGATAAGATTAGACCCGCTTACCAGCATATTCTGGCGCCAAGTATCCAAAAGTCCCAGCAAGCCTGGTCACCACAGATTTCTGACCATTCTCTCCATCAGGAGCAAGTTTGACCAATCCAAAATCAGAAACCTTTGCTCTGAAATCATCAGCAAGTAAGATGTTTGAAGATTTAAGGTCTCTGTGAATGAAGCTCTGATGGGCTAGATTATGAAGATACTCCATTCCTCTGGCAACATCCAAGGCTATATTTAGTCTCCTCTTCCAAGAAAGAGGCTCCAGTTTCAAGCTTTTCCAGTGGAAAAGATGCTTACTGAGGGCTCCCTGAGGCATGTACTCATAAACAAGAATTCTCTCATAGCCTTCAACTGAGTATCCGAGAAGAGATACCAAATGACGATGGCGGACTTTTGAAAGAACTGCAATCTCTGCCTGAAATTCATCTAACGCTTTCCTGCTAATGGCACCTGCTTCCATTCTTTTAACTGCTATTTTTGTTCCATCGTGTAATTCTCCTTTATAAACCACCCCAAAGCCACCACGGCCAAGTTCATTATCTGGCGCAAAATTCTTGGTCACGTTGCGAAGAACCTGAACCGAAATGACTAAGTTTCCTGCTTCAAGGACGTGCGACTCCCCAATACCACTACTATTCCTGCTAGCAGAACCGCTAACTGTAGAAGTGCTTCCAATTGTGTTGTTGGCAACAGCAATCTTAACCATGTTATCTGAATCAGATGGATCTCGCGGATGGATGACAAGGGAACTTGGAGCATTAAAAGTTTGTTTTTGCTGCTTATAACAATATATTAATATAGGAATAGCCAGAATGGCCACAACTGCAATACTTGCAACAGGGGCTATAATTGCAACCAAAGTGGATCTTTTCGATTGGGTAGAAATGTGAGAATTACTAGAGCCAGAACCTGTGCCTTTGTTTCCAGAAGGCGATTTGCTGGCTGGTGGTGTATCCGAGACTCCAGGTGATAAAGTATTGATAGGAGATGGTGCTGGTTTGGTCTGATTACCCCTACTAAATGAAGGATTACCAGCAGAGACAACATTAACAGTGGTTTTAAATGCCGGTAGTGGAGGGGAAATATCGTTGCTGCTAAGGTCCAACTTTGTCAAGGATGCTAAGCCAGTCCAGTTGGTGGGAACTAAGCCACTTAGATTGTTATTGCCAAGTTGGATTTGTGTAATAGAATCTAATCTCCCTACTGAAGGACTCAAGGTTCCGCTGAGATTATAATTAGGCAAAATAATGGAAGAAACTTTACCTTTGGCATCACAATGCACTCCAAGCCATGATGCACATGGATTATTGCCAGTCCAGGATTTAGCAAGTCTTGAAGGGTAATTTAAGCCGCTTAAGAACTCTATAAGCGCCATAACTTCTGGTGCACAAGCAACCCCTGGACTGGTTTGACAAAAAGAATTTGAAGTGCAGGTGGCATTGATTGCTCTAAACTTTGGTATTGGACCCATCAACTGGTTATTATTCAAGTCCAAGTTTTCCAGCGCCATATTTGCCAGGTTATCAGGGACTAAACCCACAAGTTGATTGCCATTAAGATTGAGATCCTTCAGCTGAGTCAAATTGCCAATGCTCTCTGGAATTGCACCTGTGAATTGGTTCCCGTGAAGCCACAAAGTGGTGAGCGAAGTCATCGTCGCTACCAAATCAATTGTACCTGTCAAACCACCCCCCTGTTGATCGTTTAACCATAAGTTCTGCAAAGACATTCCTCCCTTAAAGCTTGCAGGAATCTCCCCAGATAACTTATTGGTGGAAAGTTTCAAGTTTTCCAAAGATGATAAGCTTCCCAGAAAATCAGGCAATGGACCAACTAAATTGCAAGACATGCACGAAAAATTAGTTAACTGTGCAGCATCTAACAACCCATTTGGGATTGACCAACCCTTAGTACCATTGAGATTGTTTCCATCAAGTGCCACTGATTGTAAAAGCCCCAAACCATCAAAGAGATCAGATGGAATAGAATCGAACTGATTGTAATCTAAATAAGCATATATTAGCTTGGACAGTCCTCTAAGAGATGGTATAGGCCCTGTGAATTGGTTCCGTTGAAGACTCAATCTTTCCAACATATCCAGCTTGTTGAGGTTTTGAGGCAAAGGACCCTTTAGGTTCATATCCTGAACCTGAATCTGAGAGACCCTCGAACCAGAACAGAACACATGTTTCCAACGTTGCCCACATGGGTCATCACCATTCTGAGGCCACTCCAAGGTTTCTGGGTTCTCTAACCCATCTCTAAATGACTTGAGGATTGCCAAGTCATTGGCGTCTGTCTGTGCATAAACCACAACAGCTAGTGATACGAGTGATAAAGTTACAAACTTTACAAGGTAGCTTCTCATGGCAGATCTATGGAGTTGTTCCACTTCGGTTCATTACGCACCAACCCAAAATGACAATATAAGCTACACAGTAGCCTCTTGCATTGAAGTTTGCTTCGATACCCATCTCACATCCTACATGGGAGTGAGAAAAAAATAGCACAATTCAGATAATACCAATCTACATGTCTAAAGGCTGAAGAAGGAGAAGAAAACAAAACACACAAGTGCAGAGTGAAGACTAAAGACTAACTCACAGAAGAAAAGAAGCAACTAAAGAAGTGAATAAAGAAATGTTAAACCGCACAAGAAACCATGAAATTTGGATATAAAGAGATCAAAGAAGCATTCAACAAAACTAACCAAAGAGATGAGGAAAAAGGAAAAAGAAGTGGAGAATTGATAATAATGGTACTCGTAACAGTCATCCAAAGAACATATACCTTGGGAACGGATAAAAGAAAGAGAGAGAGATGGAACGTTGGCTTGGTTGAGAATCTATGTGTCTCATATCTAATCTTCTGGATGGTAGATTGCCACATAGCAAGCAAGCAGAGTGTTCTTTCTTCTATATCTCTCAACAGTTGCATTGCAATCACGCGGATCCGGCTCGCGTATATAGTAAAGGACATTTCCGTCTTCTTGGCCACAGACATTTGACCACCGAAAGGTTGCTCTGCTTACAAGTCTTTAACATATTTCGGTCGAAAACAGTTCACTTGAAACCTTTTTTTTATACTAAAAGTAGAACAGTAAAATCACTATTTTTATGCAAATAATTTAATTAAAATAATAAGTCATAAATCGAGTTAACCAATTGCTTCAATGTGGCAGCTGCCAGTGGCACATCACAGTCTCACTGACATTTTTCAACCTTGTAAGCAATAGGTAGGGCTTTTCGTTAAATGGCTTCGTAGTTATCAACTTCCCATAAACTAAACAACATTTTAAGTACAAAATGGGTTATTGGTGGTTCTTCCTTACCCTTAGGTATTACTATTAAAAGTGGGTATTTTCAGTTGTTTCTTAGCTGTACTAAATTATTGTAGTAATCGGACAAAGAAACTACTAATTGCCTTATGGTTTTAAATGTTCAAGCAGCCGCCGAACGGTGCCTCTTTCTACCTGCTACATTTATCGTATTCTCAAAATCATATACTAATCGACCAAACCGTAACTAGTGACATTTCATATGTACCTTACACAACATTACGGTTTTGAGTTTTGACGGGTAAAATTGTAAAACTGTGACAAAAAAAGATTTGTCATTTTATGAGTTTTATATTAAGAAACGTGGCTGGCTACGTAATTTTACGAGTG
>JANKYE010000008.1:5384231-5395445 GCA_032467995.1 Erythroxylum dillonii | reverse complement strand
CTATTAATTATTTAATAAAATTTATTATATTAAATATTATTATATTATATTTAATATATTAATATTATAATTTGATCAGATTTGGTATTAAGAAGAATTATTGAGGATATATTAGATAATATGTATTTATTAATTTACGTTCCATCCTAATCTCTCCGAATCAGAAGTTTCTTATTTTCACTGTTTAAGATGAAATAAAATGTAGCATTAAACCCTCCGCTTTCATCCCATTCCATTACATTTCATTATAAAACCTTCAAATAAACTACGGAAGTATCTTACATTTTATGTCCTTCCATCCTTATTCCCTTAACCAAACAGGGCCTAAAACCAACCAGCCGATGTTGTTCGCGTGTTATTGACCGCATCAACCGCCTTGCAGCCGAGCGCGCTCAACTCCAAATCTTCCTCGCGACGGCATATAATACTTATATATCTTATATGCCATATCCTTCCGTCCAGAATATTCCCTATTCTTCCTACCAGCCAAAACAACCCACATCATCGATTCACGTGAGTTATCCACGTCACCACCCTAGATCTCTGTAAACCATAATCAATCCTACGTGTCATACCACCTGTACACTTCCCAAAAAATAAAACTCCTCAAACTTCCTCTTTCCCCCATCCAATGCTCAGCGTCCAGTTACAAGCACTCTCTCCAAAACTCCCATTCCGAGATTACCAACCCTAAACTCTGGATTCTCCCATGAACGGCCACGCGTCGCCGTCGACGTCTGCGAACACGGCGTTCTCCTTTATCTCCAAGGGGTGGCGCGAGGTTCGCGACTCAGCTGACGCGGATCTCCAGCTGATGCGAGCGCGAGCCAATTCCTTCAAGAACCTCGCATCCTCATTTGACCGCGAATTCGAGAACTTCATCAACTCCGCTTCGAATCCGTTCTTCGTTCCCTCGCTCCGGTCTCCGTCGTCGTCTTCGGAAATCGACTTTGTGAAAAAATTGCAGCCGAAGATATCGGAGTTCCGGCGGGTGTACTCGGCGCCTGAGATAAGCAAGAAGGTTTTGAAGAAGTGGACCCCTACAGCGAGGCTAGGGATCGATTTATCGGCGATTAGAAACGCCCTGGTGTCGGAGGTAGAAGGCGGTTACAGGGGTGGGATTCAGGAATTTGATAGGTTTAGGCAAGGAAGGAGAAGAATTAGTTTTACGGAGTTCTGGAGAGAGGATAAGGAGGAGGAGCGAGGGCAATTTCGGGAATGGGAACCTATTCGGTCGTTGAAGAGGCGGTTGAGAGAACTGGAGAAGAAAAGTGAATTCACGGAGTTCTTTGAAGGGTTTAAGAATAGTGAGTTCGTGGAGAAAGTGAAATCCAGCTTGGTACGTTTTCGATTACAGCACGTTTTTATTAGGTTTTCAGTATTTATCATCCAAATACGGTATTCGATAAGGAATTTGTATAGTTTATATTTGAAGTGTTGAATTAGGATGCTTGTTTGTGACTTACTGGAGTCGATTTGGTTTGGACTGGTTTCATATTTTAGTTTATGTCTCTTACTTTTGATTAGTCACTGAAAATATGAGGTTGGAAGGAAGTGTGTTTCGTTTTCAGTTAAATAGGTATTGCCAATGCATCTAAATCAACACCTAAAACATTTGATAATTGTCCTTAGACATGCAGTGATTTTCCTTCTTCAGTAACTTTGAATTGTGTTATCGTTTGACCTTATAAATCTCAAATCTTTTCAATTCTTTGTTTCCCATACTTTCTTTTAATAAACTGCACATGATTAATGGTTGCTATTCATTTCTGTTGGTTTCATGGAATATTAATCTCTTTAAGAACCCTTGCTATAATTATAAAGGGCTGTTGATTTCGTCTAGTCAATTAGTGAATAGTCTTTTATTATTATTGAGAAATCAGCAGGGAAGCATGACCATTAAAAAATAGAAAATTACCGTAGTACCATATTTGTTCCCCTCAATATACTTGAATATAAATTCAACCCATGCCTTACTTCTTTCAGTCTGTTCATGCTATTATTGAATTCTAATATCTTGACAGTTTGTTTAAATCAAAAGAGAACAAGAGATATGGAACCTGTTTTATTTGTTATATAAAGATTCTTTTCTAAATATGTCATCCGAAGGTGTTAATCTTATGTGTAACAGTTGTTCTCTTCTTTTTCCTATCCTAAAGTTGTTTCTGACTGTTATGGGTGAAGAAGTTGCTAATTTTTTCTGAAGAATGTACTGTACCATATAATATGAGGAATCGAGTATTTATTTGGATCATATTAAGTAAAACCATGTTTAATAGTGGAAATTTGAAGCTTTATTCTACTTTCATTTTCATTTGCATGGTGTAAATTGAAGTCTGGTTTGGTATTAACATTTTGGTTGGTGGGAGTTGTGTACCCGCGTCATTTAATGATGCGAAGGTTCATTTTACTTCGACTTCATTGCATTCCAGTTGATCTTATTTTAAACCTATATTCTGATGATATGTTTATGTGCTTTGGCTTATTGCAGAAAGCAATCCGCAAGGAGCCACATGAGTCACAGGTTAGGTGTCTGAATCAACACATATTCTATGAAAAAATGCTTTCATTTGGCGGTGGGTCGATACAAACATTCCATCAGAGAAAAGGAATCTTGATTTTCTGCGTTCTCTTGCTTGATTGTCTGTACAACACTATAGTGCCCTTCAAATGTGTTGTATACTTTTCTCTTTATTTTTGCATTACTTTTGTTCAGTCACCGTCTTTTTGAGTTTCTTTGAAGACTCCTGTTTCTGATTCTCGTTAAACCAAGATGTCTGTTGGGTTTCTATGTATGCAACAACATGCAACTCAAGCAATGAGGAATGCTGTTATACAGGGTTTAAATCTACCATGGAAGAGTTTTCCTGTCTTTTGCTGTATGACGTTGATGTCTTTCAGCTTATAGGGTTTTCCTCATATAGCATATAGACATTGTCCTAGATAATGTTCATGGCTTTGAGGGGTATTTTGCTTTGTTTTCTATTTTGTGAGTTATGAAGAAAAGTAACAGCTTGATATCAATTTCTCCTACATCCTGCAAAGCAAGGCTCTTTGGCAACTTGTTTAAGAGTCGGATGCTCCTACCATTCTGAGGCTTTTATGTTTATTGTTTAAACGAAATTTTTCTTAAAATATCGTAATTTCCCTGACAAGATTTTGTAGACAGAGGATGATAGGAAGTCAATCATTTATTTTTAATCTCCATAACCCATGTGATGTTGTTGTGGTTATAATGTTCAGGCATACATTCACAATAGAGTTACCATGCTGAGAATTTCTCATTCTAAATGTTCGACCCTTCGCTCCTGTATATTGGTCTGAATATTCTCTTGTCTTTGTCTTATGTAGGAAGTACTGCCGCTGGATGTCCCAGAACTTTTAGCATGTTTGGTTAGGCAATCAGAGCCCTTTTTGGATCAACTTGGTGTAAGAAGAGGCATGTACAATGTCATCTTTTCCTCTTTTCATTTGAGATATATTATTTGAGTGGCAGAGGCATGATGATTGAGATTTCAATGGATTATTCTGGTGCATAAAAATTTAAAATGCATTTCTGCTGCATTGCAAATCCAAGACAATATATTACTATATTTTTCCTTTTCTAGAAAGTCTTGAGGAACTGGGTGGACCTCAGAAACATGATATACTAGCATATGAAACTATTTGTTAATGGAAACCGGGACCTTGGGTAAAAGGATTGTGTTGTTTAAAGATACATAGTGGTAGAAAATTGGAATCATTAGTGAATTAACTGCTCCATGTCATCCTTAGAGTTTTTCTGTAGCATTGAGTTTTTCTTTATTTGATATTCTTTTCAGATTTTGCAGTTCACACTAATTTTATATCTTAGAAAAATGCTTTTCTCTGTTTGACTTTGTGTTGCATCTAAATTAAGGACCTTACCTTATAAAACATTATCTTTTAAACAAAAATTTATGGTTTATCTGATTGTTAGATCTTTTAAAACACTCGTATCAATCAATACTCTTTCAGTAAGCTTCCTTTTTCTTGTTGCAGGACTAAACTTTAGCCTTTAATTCACCCTTTTAGATCAAAAATCTCTGTTAATTATAAGGAATCAAATCCCTGAGCAATTTTTTTTAGTTTGAAATTGGCCTTTACCCATCCGATGGAATATAAAATAGGGCCTTAATTCATTTCTTTATTGTCAATAGATGAGTTATTAATAGGAACATGAGCATGACCTCACTGAGGGAAAAAGTAAAGAAAAGATAGGAACATTAGAAATTTCGTGGATGTGCTGTTGCTCAGAACAGTAGATCTTTGCAGCCCTTTGACTATATGTGCCATATCATTTTGGTCAAAGAAAATGCTCTGATAGTGTCCTATCAAAATCTAACTGCAGTTTTCAATTGATTCAGATATCTGCGACAGGATAATTGAAAGCTTGTGTTGTAGACGTAAAAACCAACTCTTACTGCCACCTCTATTGGATGGAGAATCCTCCTTCCTTGAGAATGAGAATGTGAATGATGAACTGGATAAGAGAATAGCTAGTGTTCTTAGGAGTACAGGACATTGCTGTGATGGTGGCTTTTGGACAGATGTGTCAAAGCAAAGCCCTTCAGATGGGAAGAGGCATGTTGCAATTGTCACAACTGCTAGTCTTCCATGGATGACAGGAACAGCTGTGAATCCACTTTTTCGGGCAGCATATTTAGCAAAATCTGAAAAACAGAAGGTCACTTTGTTGGTTCCTTGGCTTTGTAAATCCGATCAAGAGCTAGTTTACCCCAACAATCTGACTTTTAGTTCACCAGTAGAGCAGGAGAATTACATACATAAATGGCTTGAGGAAAGGATTGGGTTTAGGGCTAACTTCAAAATATCCTTTTATCCTGGAAAGGTAACTAATTGTTAATGAACTAATGTGTCATCTTGTAATGATATCAAACTCTTGGCAGTATGTCAATGTTCTGTGATTGTTTCAGTTTTCTAAATCGCGGAGAAGCATCATTCCTGCTGGAGATACTTCTCAGTTTATTCCATCGAAGGATGTTGACATAGCCATCTTGGAAGAGCCTGAACATTTAAATTGGTACCATCATGGTAAGCGTTGGACTGATAAGTTCAACTATGTTGTTGGTGTTGTCCACACTAATTACTTGGAATACATCAAGAGGGAGAAGAATGGTGCTCTTCAAGCCTTCTTTGTCAAGCACATAAACAATTGGGTTACACGAGCATACTGCCACAAGGTAAACCGACTTCTGTTTTTGAGCCGGATCCCAGAAAGCTTAGGCAAAATTATTATCTGCTAGATGTTGATTTGGCTACTCATGAAGTGATGGGCACCTTTTTTAATCTTTTTGACAGAAACATTATCCAACATTCATTAAGGGTTGGAGTCTTTGATTGTAGAGACTAATTTGTTTTGTGTATTGATGTTCAGGTTCTTCGCCTCTCTGCTGCCACTCAGGACTTACCCAAGTCTGTGATCTGCAACGTGCATGGTGTGAATCCTAAATTTTTGAAAATAGGAGAAAAAGTCGCAGCTGAAAGGGAGCTTGGACAGCAAGCATTCTCAAAGGGAGCATATTTTCTTGGGAAGATGGTCTGGGCCAAGGGATACAGGGAATTGATAGATTTGCTAGCAAAGCACAGGAATGATCTTGATGGCTTCAAGCTGGATGTTTTTGGGAATGGGGAGGATGCATATGAAGTCCAGAGTACAGCCAAAAGGTTGGATTTGAATCTCAACTTTCTGAAAGGGAGAGACCATGCAGATGATTCTCTTCACGGGTACGTTCCTCATAATCTCACATGAAGTGTGTTAAGTTTCTTATTTAGTTCAGTGCAAAATGTATTGAGAAGGATGTTGATTTTACGAATAAGCTTTAGGTCAGGGAGTGGGAAGGGGAAAAAGAGTGAACTTGGAATTAATTGACTTAATTATAAATTTAAGAAATTTGAAGAAGGGGAGAAAATATACTCTCTTTTTTTAAAAAATTTGGGGAGAAAATATACTTGCTGTAATGGAGTGTGAATTTCATGCTGAGCTAAGTTCCACGAAATGCCTTCTATTACTGAAAAGTCCGTATGTTCACTATTATCCTTTCTTTAACTATGGTGACCTCATACCTTCTTGAAAGTTTTATGTTGAGAACACTTGAGATTGTGAGGAGTGTTGTCTGTTACTCATATTTTTCTAATTTTCTCTTTTTTGTGGTTCTCTTGGCTTGAAGGTACAAAGTTTTCATAAATCCCAGTGTCAGTGATGTGCTTTGCACTGCTACTGCTGAGGCGCTTGCGATGGGGAAGTTTGTTATATGTGCAGATCACCCATCTAATGAGTTCTTTAGGTCATTTCCAAACTGCTTGACATACAAGACATCTGACGACTTTATTTTGAAAGTGAAGGAAGCATTAGAGAATGAGCCGCAACCACTGACTCCAGAACAAAGATATAATCTCTCGTGGGAGGCAGCTACCAATAGATTTATTCAATACTCTGAGCTTGATAGAGTCCTGAATGATGCCAAAGATGATAAGAAATTGGGAAAGAGTATAACAAAAGCAGTTTCAATGCCTAATCTGTCTGAAATGGCTGATGGAGGGTTGGCATTTGCTCACTACTGTTTTACTGGGAATGAGTTCCTTAGACTTTGTACTGGAGCAATACCTGGGACGAGGGACTATGACAAGCAGCACTGTAAGGACCTGCATCTCTTGCCTCCACAAGTAGAAAATCCAATTTATGGCTGGTAAATAAGTGAAGTCATCGTTACCAGCTCTGTTATGTATGATAACCTTAAAGTAAGAATCTTGCTAGGATTGGTAGTTGAGTGGCGGGTTTCGTTTTTTTGATTTTCTACTAATTTTTGTATAGCCATAGCCAGATGCAACTTTGTAGTTGTTTCAATGTAGTTGCCTTGTGTAATTAGTGATTATATATATTTGAAGTTAAAAGTGCGAGGAATATCATTTCTGAATTAGCTTGCCCCAAAAAATTTTCTCCTGTGTTTAATAATTACCTCCACACTCACATTCGTGGCAACATAGTTTGTATTGGTGCTAGTTAATCAAGCTTTTCTTATTGAATAACATCCGAGGTTTCCTCGATTAACAACATAAAGAAATCGATACCTGTAATGTCGAACGTGTACTGATGCCCTGTGCAATTGCTGCCTTGGTTTTTATACTGTTACTCTTTTCGTCAGGGGTTGTTAGCTTAACAGGCAACCGTCATGATTTAAATAACGTTAGAGTGCAGTATTTGATATTTGGAAGTCTTGAGCTCTTGTTTGTTCTCTCTCTCTCTTTTTCCCTACGCACTTGGGAAAGATTGAACTTCATGATTTCCCGGTTCTCGGCGACGGAGTTGCTTAAACTTAAGATGGGTTTGAATGGAAGTTTATTAGTATAATGATATAATGAAATAGAATGCAATATTATTTCATTAGTTTAAGAGGAGGATTTATAATATAATATAATAGAATGTGATGAAAGGGGAAAGTTTTATAGTATATGAACTCCTTTTTAAATAGTAAAAATAAAATACACTTTGATTCGAAAAGATTTAGAATGAAATGTAAAATAATAAAACCTTTCATTTTAATATCGATTTATGAATATTTTCGTCCTTTTCAAATAATAATTTTTTAATATTATATTTATTTATATTTTATTTTATTAAAAATTATTCAATTATATTCTATTAGAAACTTAACGTCCAATTAAATATAGCTTAAATTACTGCCTTATGCGTTACCATCGCAGCAGATCGATCAGGAAAGATTAGTACTGAAGCCATCCGTCCGCTGCCCTCTTTGTTTGTGTCCTCGTGTGGGTTTGGTTTGCTGTAAGAAAGTGAACTGAGCTTTGTTGCATGTGACGTCATTTAGCTCTTCAACTACAACCATGACCTTTTGTGAGAACCAATTATTTAACCGTCAGGTTAATGTAATGTGGTTTCCGACCTGAAAAAAATAAATCTTACTTGCGTAATTTGGAAATAAAAGCTTAGTTTTGAACTCGATAATTGCATTTAAAAAAAAGATAAAATTTTAATGCTTTGGAGTAAATAAAAAGTATTTTAAGATTTTAAAATTATTTGAATTAAATCATCACTTGAGGGAATTTTTAACCTCATCTGGACTTTTTTTTGACTGATTGGAATGTTTTTCCTTGTGTGAGAGCTTCTGCCTTCTAGTGTCGGTGTGCAGCTCACGTGACATTGTTAGGTTCCACACAAACATCAACTTTAATGCCCCAAAATTCCTAGTTGATCTTAGTTTTCCAAAAACTCTTCTTTCAGCGACAGCGTTTTCTCCTTCACAAACAAATCTGTCCATTGAGGTCAAACGTTTTAAAAGCTACGGAGAAGCTTGATTAAGGAATTCGGGAATTATCAGTAAAGTGTAACAAAAGATAATGTACCTTACAAAGGAAAATTTATAAGAAATGAAGTTCTCGCTATGGGTTTGCAAGACAATCTCGAGCTCTACTGGATCCACTACCATCTTCCTAAATTGCATTTTTACTTTAAGATATCTATAATTTCCGTCAAAAGAATAGTACCCCCCTTCTTTTTCACTTTCGGCATGTGTTTGTTTAATCCTTAAAGCAATTGTAGGCCTTGATGATAAAAGAAGCCCTGTAACAGCAATTGTAAATCTTGTTGGAAAGAAAGTGTCAGAGGTCAAAGAATTGTTTGCAAAATCTGAAATTCTTTCAAGTCATGATATAATGGAACCTAGCTTTCACATAGGTGACACCACCTTATGTGGTGGTGAAGGTATGGATGGCCAAGAATCCTCTAAACGCAATAGCTTTAACCAAAAGCAATTGAATCTTTTTGCCTCTTCGTGGAAACCCAATTTTGAATATTCAACAGATCATTGGACTTCAAGATCTAATTAGAGAGAAGATGATGAGAACAGTCCATAGGATTCCAAAAGCATATCTCTAAACCAGGCCGAAATATGGAAGAAGTTAGAAGTGGATTTAGTAGACAAGGAACGAGGATTAGAGGTGGAAGAGTAAGCAAAATAAGAAATGTCCAAGCGTCTCCTATTGCTACAATAAGTGCTTTGACCTAAGTCTAGGCAACTTACAGATTTGATCGTAGTTTTTTTATACTACTCACTTGTCAAGTTCGCATTTGTAAACATTTTAGATTGATGAAGGGTATAAAATTGCAAATAATTGTTCTGGATTTCAGTTTATTGAAAGATATTCATTTTTCTCACCTCTATTTTCTTGTTAATTCAATGTATTAACAAATTTGTTCACTAAGAAAAATATACCTTGACACTCGAAGAAGAGTTATTGATAAACAGAAGATCAATTGAGAATTTTGAGAAATTAAGGTTGATTCTCTTATGAGATTCACTAGTTTCAACTAGGAGAGAAACTTTTTTAAAAAATTATTTCAATTTTGATGACATAGATATTTTTATAGTCTTTTTAATGAAGGCAAAGATGACATCTCCTTTAGTGATTTTAGTGTACATCTAAGAGGTATCATAACTTCAATTGTCTTCAGTAGATCACAAGAGAAGGAAATTAAAGGAACTTTGAGGAACATGAAGAGTAGAAAGGTAGTAAGATCTAATGAGATACTCATAAAGATGTAGAAAAGCCTATGTGAAGAGAGTCTTACTTAGCTAGCCAAGCTCTTTAATATGATCTTCAAGTCTACCAAAATGTCAAATGAGTAGAAACTTAGTACACTAGTTCCTCTATACAAGAACAAAAGAGACATCTAAAGTTGTAACAACTATAGAGACATTAAATTATTTAATTACATTATGAAGTTATAGGAAGGGGTGATTGAGAAGAGAGTCAGAATGATGCTCTTATCTCATAGAAATAATTTGGTTTCATGTCAGGAAGATCCTCAAAGAACTTATACACCTCTTTAGAAGATTAATAAAATATTACAGTGAAATACAACGAAACCTATACATGATTTTCATTGATTTAAAAAAAGCCTGTAACATGGTACCTAGGAAAGTCATGTGGAGGTATTTAGAAATTAAGGAACTTTATATGACCTATATATAAGTTATTAGGGATATGTATGAAGGCTCCCTGTTAAGCATCTTCTTCTTTGTAGTAGTAAAGGATGAACTTAACAAGAATATCCAAGGGGATATGTCTTGGCATATATTGTTTGTTAATAACATTATTTTAGTGGATGAGTCAAAGGAGAGTATCAATGTCAAGTTACAATTTTATAGGGATACCCTAGAGTCAAAAGACTAAGACTAAGTACTTAGAGTGTAACTTTTCAGGCCATAAGGTGACATCCGATGTGGAGATAAAGATTGATTCAGAAGTTATATCACAAAAGACTATTTTAAGTACCTGAGATCCTTATTCGAAGCATTAGAGAGATCGACGAATAGTTCATTGTATCAAATCAAGATGGCTTAAATGGAGGAGTGCATCGAGATTTTTATATAACAAGATACCACTCAAGCTAAAAGTCAAATTCTGCTATTTATCAATTAGGTCGATCATACTCTATGGGACGAAATGTTGGTCCATAAAATATGTGTATAGGTAGAAGTTAATGGTGATAGAGGTGGGGATGCTTTGTTGGATGTATAACCTTACTCGAAAAGATAAGGTTAAGGATGTAGTGGTAAAAGACAATTTAAGGGTGACTAAATTAATGAAAAATTAAGGGATACAACGCTTAGCTGGTTCAGACATGTTAAGAAGAGACATCCTAATGCCCAAAGAAAAAATATGAGAAGATTGTATTTAGGGACTATAAGAGGAAAAGAGAAAGACCTAAGAATAATTGGAGGGAGGTGATCAAAAATAATATGGCTCTACTGAAGCTTACCAAAGACTTCACTCTCAATGGAAAACTTTGACAAACTAAGATACAGATAAAAGATCTCACATAGAAAGATCCTTATCTTTCTTATAGATCTGTTAAACCTCTTTAAAGTCATGTGTCTTGTATTTAGCCTAAATATTTTATCTATAACACTTTTCCTTAATTATTTAACCTAAACATTTCCTTACTTAGCTTAAATATTTTTTTTTTCAATTGCTTGTTTGCTTTATTTATTTATTTATCTTCTTTCTTATTTGCTTATCTATTTACTTATTTTATTTTTGTGTATTCTTTACCTTGTATTTTTATTGTATTAATTATTTTTGTATTTTATTTTATTTTTATACATATTTTATTATTATCCTTTATGTATATTTTTATTATTTATTTGGATT
>JANKYE010000008.1:5330596-5343987 GCA_032467995.1 Erythroxylum dillonii | reverse complement strand
GCATGCTACTTCTTTGCTGTCTTCTGGGCCCACTTTGTGCTTTTGAGAAAGTGTATTCGTTACAATCAAATAAATTCATTTAAATTGTGATTTCAGAGTGCCAACTCACAAATATAGTGGAAGGTGTTTCAATGATTACTTCTTCTTCCAATAAATATCTTTTAGTGAATGTCATTATTATGATATACTCTCTCTAATTTATAATAAGTGTGATTTTAGAAGAATACACACTTATTAAGAAAGTTAATGAAATGTTTAATATACCCTTATTAATTATATGTTAAAGTGTCTTGAAAATATAATCTGTGTAATTAAGATATGAGAGAAATTAAAGGTTAATTTTGGAAGTAAAATTATAAACATGTATATAAAGTCAAGAATGACACTTATTTTAAATAATTAAAATGTATCTAAAACGACACTTATTATGAATTAGAGGGAGTAAAAAAATTACGTATTACGAGTAAATGTTACAAGGCAAAATTTGGGATATTAAAATAAGTATAACTCTCAACATCACATTTATTACATGCATATTTAGCTATATATTGTGAACAAAGATGTTACTTTTGTAGTGTTTACCAAGAAGTTATTAATTAAAATCTCAATCATATTTCATATACTATGAATGTCTAATGTTTCTCGTTATCCCCCAAAGTTAGAATTTAAATGTTTTCTTCAAATTAAAGTTATATAGCACAGATGACTCTTTCTTTGAGGAGAACAACTGTCAATAACATGGATTGAGGAGAAAACTAGGGATAAGTTGAAAAAAATAAAGACATCTTACACTAAGTGAAATGATCTCTAAAAAAAGAGCTCAATCTAAAGTTAGGACCGCTAACGCACCATAAAACAAATAGATAACGACTCAACATTATAAATCAACTGATATGGGAAACGATATTAATATATTCCTTAAGAAATAACTCTGATGTATTTCTTATGTGTTGCATTTTTTCTCCTTAATTAGACCTTGATCTTGCACTAGAGTGGAGACAATGTTTATTTAGAGATATTTTTTTAGATGTGAGAAAGGATAGAAGATTCAAATGAGCTGAGCATAAATCAAAATTCTCAATGCACTGCTTCGTTGAAGAAGATCAAAGAGCCTTAACAAAGGAAAGGAGTATACTGGAGTGTGTTAAAGAGAACTTGCCGAAAGGATGCCTGTCCACTAAGCATTTTTCTCTGCTCTTGACCCTATATTGAATTAACTTTAGCAGTTGGAAAAATATCTAGTTAGCTTCTTTCGCTTTATTTGCTCTCAATTTGGTGATGACCCATTTAAGAGACAAGTCACCAACGTAATGGTGAAGATTAGTAAGAGTGGTCCACATGTCCTCACTTCATCGACTGTGTCATATAAAGGAATGGCTCTTATATTATTTGGATATATGCATCATTAAACAGAAATCAACGAGGTGATGATGATGTTTATGATGACGACGATGCAATTAGGACCTTTTCACACAAAATATGTTTATGCGAATATAATATTACGTATTGTAGTAACAAAATATGTATCCATTCAAGTGTTTTCTTCTTTAATTAGTAGTGGTCATTTTCTCTTTGGATTTCCTTAAAACTGACACAAGAAAAACAAATACTATGAGGCTAGTCACATTAAAAGATCATCACCACTTACTAGCTTGAAATATATTTACTTTTTTCCAAATACTCTTCCGAGAGAGAAGGATTTATACAATATTGGATCTAGTGGGATGGAATGCAATGGAAGAGCTTTGCCTGGAAATGATGTGGTGTGTTCCACTAAGAAAATGTTATGTAATCGACTGATTGACCACTTAGGGAACATATGAGTACGAGCATGTACTAGGGTTTTAAACAAATGTAATGTTGATGAACATTTAGATTTGAGATTATTGCCAAAACAGCGACATGGACTAAGAAAACAATGAATTAACAATAACAACCATATCATATTAAAGTGAACACCCTTCAAAGTTGTTATTTGAATCGATTTTATGAAAGGTATCAAAAGTCACCATCGTACATAATAAGGGTCAGGAACTTTGCTATCTAACTAGATCCCATTATGGAAACTTCCTGTCCATATTTTCTAACCCTATCATCAATTAAGAGGAATAATACTAGAAAAATATGCTCTGTCGCTAGATACAAAAGAGGGATTTGACTTTTAGATGCATGAGTAGCGTCTGCTTTGCATTAATATATGCATATGTTTCTTGACATGGACAATTCATGTGGTAGATTTGATGGTTTCACCTTCTAACACACAATTTAGTAGCTTATTAAATTATTAGTTCTCACTAATCCTATTGTTTAGAAAGATGATGACGAAAAATTGAGAGGAGTGAGGGGAGGATGCACTTGGGAAAACAATAGTTAAATGATTATACATGTGAAAATGTTCTTACGAAAGTCTAATTTGTGCGAACCTAAATCCTGGCGTTGATGAAACTTCACGGACAATTATAGCATAGAACGTAGGGGAAAGACATTCAATTCCACGAGTACTGCATCAGTTTCTTGATTGTACATGGCGCATATTACTCTTGCAAAGCATAAATGTCACCTTTGTTAGTCGTAGAATCTATGCAGTGTACACAACATGACTGAGAAAGTCAGCTTTTGTGCTACTCTCAACAAGGATTGGACAGACTGATATCTATCACAAAAGACATTACCCAATCCATAGTTTCTGAGGTTATTCAAGACTTGATGGGTACTTTAGATTGGTGGGATAAGCGCACTTTTTGTGGCAGCTTTCCGCAGTGGTGAAATTAGTGAAGTGTCTGCCTGACAGGAAAAAAGATTTCCAAGCTCTTACCAGGTTTTGATTAAAGAAGCTTGGGAAAGCATGAATTGACTGAATGACTTGGAAAAATTAGTACGTGACATGGAGAGAGGTGATGCACATTAGCTAAGTAGATATATTAAATTTTCTGTTTCGGTTACCCATTTGTTTACCAGATTTCGATTAGCGAGTGTGACCTGGTTTAAATACCAGTCACATTCCCATCGAAGCTTTTACAGTCATAGTCTCTGATGGTGATGGAAGATTTAAGACAGTGGCCTTATATAGCTTCCAAAACCTCCTTCTGTGCCTTTATTGTTACCTTTTAAAATGATTTTCTAATTTTTCTAGTAACCCTTTTTTGTTTTCCGTCTCCACATCAAGTTAGGGTGTTATGGAGTTTTGAAGAGGTGCTTAAAAAAGTAGAAAAGAATAATAGGAAAAAGACGCAAAGTGGTGGAGAGGAAATACTAGTTACTGCAAACAAATTGAGCTAGATACAAACTAGCTTTTATCATTTGCTGGTGCATGGTAGGTATTGATTCTTCAACACCAAAATAAATATCCATGTAATAACAAAAAATAGGAAAAATTAAAGGTAGGGCCCTTTTATTTTGGGATGCATTTGATCAGGACTTGGACCCACTGTTGAATTTTGGAAATTAGACATGAATGATATGCATCAGATTTGACAATTTTAGTATCTGTGCATCCAGTTTATGTATGTTGGTGAAATTTTTTTCAAGTTGCTCTTAAATTCAATCTAGATGTAGTTTAGTATAAAAGCGGAGGAAGACCGATCTTCCCTAAGGAGTCATACTGTATAAGAGTATATCATTTGATGTTATATGGGATGGACCTGCAGATCGATACTAGAATGGAGGTATATTTTTATAACTATTAATCTCTTTTGGCATATAATTAGATGAAAACTTTTTGAGCATTAAAGTAGGTGTATTGCAGTGGTTGGCTCTGTGTTCCTTGGCAATTTAATTGCTTTATCTTCAAACTCTTGCATCCAACCACATAAAAAGAAAAGAAAAACAGAAATTAAAATGGAAGAAAAGAAGTGGAAATACACACAGGAGTTTGAAAAAGACAAAGAGATATTTATTATTGAATTGAACAACAAAGGAACCTCTCAATTTCAACCCCACACAGTTTTCATCATCGTCATCTTCGTCATCATCTTTCTTTCTTTCTTTTATTAATAATCAATTTAATCTTTTGGGATTTGGAAGGAGACGTTTCCTCGTTCTTCGTCTGTTTTTTATCTCCTCACACACCTTGAAATCGCTATCCTTTTCTGTTCTTTAATTCTTCTTGCAGTCCTTGTTTTTATTGAAGATATACTGGCATACGCATACAGCTTTCTTCATATCTCTTTCTCTCTCAAAGGGTTGGGGTCAAATCGAAGAAGCTCCATTGTTTTGATCTCTTCGCAGGCACTACTTCACTCAAAAGGCCATAAAAGACAGAGGGAGGAAGGATGACTGTGGTGTGTGGATAACAACCCTTCGTATAGTTTATTATTTGCACACCCCCACTCCTAACCAGAGCAGAAACACTACTTGTCATATATAATTATGTTTCTTATATAGAGAATTTGTTTTCTGTGTAAAATTTCTCGACTACCAATTTTGCTTAGTCATAGAAAATCCTCCAAATATATCTTCAGTCCTTTTATGCAAGAAAAAAAGCTTCACGCAATAATGGATAACTAGTGAATAAAGATGGGTATCTTTTTTTTCTCTGCCTTTCTAATTTAACCCCATCTTTCTTTTCATTTCTCTGTTCTCCTTTTCAGTGGGGGTGTTGCAGAGATTTGAGTGCTGAGACTGAAAAATATTATAGGATATTTAGATACATAGATACCATATACACAGATAATCACAGACATGGTGGTTGCGGTGTTTGTGTGTTTCTGATGTACTTCTTTCATTGTCAAATTATATCAGTCATGACAGTATATATACAACTCCCTCCTTTCCCTTTCTCTTTATCTCTCTGATCAATTCAAGGACTTTAGGTCATTGTAAATGAAAATTCTTTCTTCTCCATTGCAGCGGAGATGATCATGAAGCACGTGCACGCGAAGATTTCCATCACAACAGGTTCCAATGATATAAAACTCTTACTATAATCAGCACCTTGTCTTTCTCTTTCCCTATCAATCTTTGTACCATTCTCTCTCTCTCTCTTTCTCTCTTCCATTTCTATTTTCTTTAATTCTCCATATAAACAGCATATATCCTTGTACTTTCCCTTCTCTTCTATCACTTCTTCTTCTAGATGGAACATATAGAAGCTCTAGAAGTAGAAGTACTTAACATCAATATAATCACATATGTGCTCCAAATGTTTTCAGCTAGTATAGGAAGCTCTTTAATCTTCGCTCAAATCTTGGTATATTCACTAACCTTTTTCGTGTTTCTTCAGTTCCAAGCCACGGCTGAGCAGAAAAGCATCTTATACCGACTAGCTTAATCACTGTCTGAAGCACTCATCAATTCTCATGTCTCCTTGATGGGCTGATCTGCAAAGCACCCAAAACTCTTAAGGTATCTTCTACGCGTATGCGTACGTAGCTTTATCTTGTGCACGTATAAGTATGTGCATGTATTTGGAGGTTAAGTATGTGCTAGCAGCAGTATATGATATGTGGATGTAAAGACCGACTAATAACGCTGTCTCTTTTTCAGAAGAGGAGATCATAGTTTTTCACGAACAAATCGAACCAGATGGCGACGTTCTTTCATGGGAATCCCGAAATTCAAGCTGCTGCAGCAGCGTCAGCTGAGGGACTCCAAACCCTCGTACTCATGAACCCTACTTATGTCCAATACTCCGACAGCCGTTCTCCTACTGCTCCTCCGACCAGCAACCTAGTGTTTCTCAACTCCGCCGTCGCCCCCACCAATCTTTCTCAGCCTCCACATCTCTCTGACGCTCCCCCCAACACCCAACAATTCGTCGGAATTCCCTTAGACCCTAGCTCCCACAATAATTCTTCAACTTTGCATGGACTCATCCCTCGGGTTCACTACAATTTTTACAATCAAATTGATCCTGCCTCGGCCGCGCGTGAAACTCCACGCGCCCAGCAAGGTCTCTCCTTGAGCCTCTCCTCGCAGCAACAGCCTGGTTATGGATCGCAGGCTCAAACTTTGTCTGGAGAAGATATGAGGGCCTCTGGTGGGTCGGTGTCGTCTGGTTCGGGTGTGACAAATGGTATTTCGGGTATGCAAGGTGTGCTGCCGAGCTCCAAGTACCTGAAGGCTGCTCAGGAGCTTCTTGATGAAGTTGTTAACGTGAATAACACTGGAATCAGAAGTGAGTTGCCAAAGAAGAGTGGTAGAACTAAAACTAGCAGCGGTAATAACTTCGCCGGAGAATCACCGGCCGGCGAAGGGTCTGGCAGTTTAGAAGCAAATGGGAAGCGTGGAGCGGAGCTTAGTACTGCAGAGAGACAGGAAATTCAGATGAAAAAGGCAAAGCTTATGAGCATACTTGACGAGGTACGTCATAACTATTCATTTTGTGCGTTTTTGTCGATGGGTTTTTATGGGTTTTTTTTTGGTATAAGATGTAGTCTGGTTAGCGGAAAATTATGAAGTTTCGATGAATGGTATTACAAGTGCTTTAAGGTTTTATTGGTTGAGAGAGTACAAGGAAATTGAGCTGGGTCTCTTTCAATAGCAGAGTTCCATTAAAGGAAATTGATTCCAAATTTGTGTCAGGTTGTGTTTTCAGTATGTTAAGGTCTTAAAAACTTTTGAATTGTCTAAGTCCCACCTCTCTGGAACCTGGTTTTCGATAGACAACGATATCTTGTCCTGCGATGTCCAAACGCATTTTGTAAGAATGTCCAAGTAGACATTAGTAATAAATGAAGAACTTGAATTTCTCGAGTTTCCAACTTATAAGGAACCTGGGGAATTGCAGAGGCTAAATTGATCCCATTAACCTGTATTACAATTTACAACCATCAATTGAAATAACTCCTCCTTACTTTAATTGTTCTGTTATATGAAGGTGGAGCAAAGGTACAGGCAGTACCATCTCCAAATGCAGGTAGTGATATCTTCTTTCGAGCAATTGGCAGGAATTGGTTCGGCAAAGACTTACACAGGTTTGGCACTTCAAACAATCTCGAAGCAGTTTCGGTGCTTGAAAGATGCGATAACAGGTCAAATTAAAGCTGCAAATAAGAGCTTGGGCGAGGAAGATTGCCTAGGAGGGAAGATCGAGGGTTCGAGGCTCAAGTATGTTGATCATCAGCTTCGGCAACAGCGAGCGCTTCAACAGTTGGGAATGATCCAGCACAATGCTTGGAGACCCCAAAGAGGATTGCCTGAAAGATCAATTTCTGTTCTTCGCGCTTGGCTTTTTGAGCACTTCCTCCATCCGTAAGCTCACTGAAAATTGCTCACAATCCCATTTGGTTTCTTCAGTTTTTCATTTGGAAGTTGTGTCTTTCTGGTCCTATTTAATCACTTCAACGTCAAAAACACTGATGTTTAGTTTGTTTTCCTCCAAACTTAACAACTTGTTGAACTTGTGTTTCAGATATCCCAAGGATTCAGACAAACACATGTTAGCAAAACAGACAGGGCTTACCAGGAGTCAGGCATGTCCCAACTCTGCAATTTCATATTTATTTAAGCTATTTTGTCTTAGTTCCTATGGTCAAGTTTTCTTTGAACTTTCTGTTTCAGGTTTCTAATTGGTTCATCAATGCTCGTGTTCGGCTTTGGAAGCCAATGGTGGAAGAAATGTACTTGGAGGAAATTAAGGAACAAGAACAGAATGGATCAGAGGACAAAACAAGCAAGAGTGAACAGAATGAAGATTCGGCTTCAAAGTCAGCTCCACAAGAGAAGAGTTCTGGCAATGAAAACCAAACCAAGAGTCTCAAGTCCTTGGACAATTCACCAAACCCTAACACTCCTGGAATCTCAATATCTGCAACTTCTACATCTACAATGAGAGGAAATGTCCCAAACCAGTCTGGTTTTTCCTTCATAGGAGAGTTAGAAGGAATTACACAAGGAAGTCCAAAGAAACCAAGGGGCATTGAAGTGATGCAATCCTCGATTACTCTACCATCCATTGGCATGGAGATCAAGCCTTATGAGGCAAACAACGATCAGGTTTCTTTGAAATTTGGAAATGAGAAGCAGGGTAGAGATGGGTACTCGTTCATGGGAGGTCAGACCAGCTTCATTGGAGGTTTCGGGCAATACCCAATCGGTGAAATCGGAAGGTTCCAAGCAGAGCAGTTCACACCAAGGTTCTCAGGCAATGGTGTCTCTCTTACTCTTGGCCTTCCTCACTGTGAGAATATTCCCTTACCTGCCGCGCACCAAAGTTTTCTTCCTAATCAAAGCATTCAACTGGGAAGAAGAGCAGAACTTGCTGAGCCAACCGAGTTTGGAACCATTAATACTTCTACACCGCATTCTTCTACTGCGTATGATAGTATCAACATTGACAACAGGAAGGGATTTGCTGCACAGCTGTTGCCTGACTTCGTGGCTTGATCGGTATATTTGCTAAAGTACATGAAGAAGTGAGTAAAAGGACGTTTCATAGGCATAGCTTGATGATCTCTTCTTTACCATCTCTTACTGTTCCAAGTTCCAACATTAATTTCGTAGCAGGGAAAGTGTAATGGGTAGTGTAAAGAAACAAGAAAAACTTAGTATAGGTCTACACTCTGGCATAGAACCATTGAGTTAGACAGTTTAGGGATCTTGATAGTATATATGGTTGAACATTGTATATTTTTTTGTAAGTTCCGCATATGGATAGATGGATTGGTGTCATAAAAATTAGATATTGGTGTATACCAATACAGTATCTATTGTGAACAAATATGGTGTCAATGTGGGTATTATATGGAATAAAGAGCAGTAAAAACCAAAACTCAGTCTTAATAAATGAAACTGTGTGTATTGGGATTAAATATTCTGTAGACCCTGTATGACTGTGTTTCTCATTCCGTCAACGTTCTTAACAAGATAAAAGAAATTGGTTTTCCGGATGACAGTGGATTAAATCATCTGACTTCAAATCAGCACTCTGACTCTCTGAGATTACTCTGGTACTCAACATGTCAGGTTCCTTTCACGCTTAGGTCTCAAAGCAAAAGATGATTACACGGCACATAACCTATGGAGTGCAAGTTGCTTAGAACAAGACATCTGAGGCTCCCATAGATCTTCTCTAAAAAGTTTTCAGGAAAATGTCAAGTCCAAAGTGTACAGAATGGATAATGCATTCTTCCTATTTGTGTGTTTTCCTATAAAGTATTACTTCTCTTTAACGATACTTATGTTTTACAACTTCTCAGCTACCAATCGCTGAAAAATTTGCAAAAGGACATTACATTAATGAGACTGTTCCATCTCTCTCGTACGTGCACATCACATGGCTCAACAGTCGCCAGATCCGAAGTTTCTCAACTGCCATGAAATGATCAATCTTAAAAAATGCATCTCAGACAGTTTCATGTTCTTGAATCTAGTGAGGCTAGCATGAATGTAAAGGAAAAAAAGCAGGTTTAGTTCAATCGAAATAAATGAAACGCTCAAGTGAGTTCACGACAATATCACTTTTGACATGTAAACTTTGCTCAATTTCGTTAATGCGTTTGGAGCTGAATTGGCACAACCCCAACCCCAACATAACTATTAAGATATATATTTTAATTAGTAATCTCATTTAAACATGTGAACAATAAGGTTATGGTTATGAAATTTAGCCTTTAAGAAGTTTTCAAATTATATTAGAATCATATGTATGCACGATCAGGAAACTAAACCAAGTGTACGCGCGAGTATTATAGAATCTCTCAGCTCCAAAGCTAATATGATAAGATGATGCCGTGAAAATGGCAAGGCTGGTTAGATCCAAACATGATATACAAAAACTTCAAAGCGTAAACAAATTGTTTAGCTACAATACTGTCAGTAACATTTTAGAAATGCATGATCTTACAACTGATGTAAAATCTCAGTCTGTTAGATACGGTAAGTATGTGCATGCAGCCTAGGCACTTCTTATTGCAGTGGCAGTTGCGTCCAAAACCAAGGGCCAGTCTTTGCAAAATCGAAGTGTAAGATAACAACTTAACTGTATCCATGTACGGTGATTTGGAAGCCAAATTACATAATACGGTAAAGATGATTTTCTCATGCAATTGTTTAGACAAATATGTGCCTATGTTCGTTCCCATGGCAACCTTTTGACTTGTACACCACAGTTCCAGTTAAGTCAGGTTAAGGATGTGCTTATTTTCTGAATCATTTAGTCAAAATCTATGCCTGCTATCCTGATGGCAATGCAAAAAACTATTGAAAATGTAGATTGACCTCAATATCAATCTTAAGCTCCCGAGAATCCTCATCGCTAGTTGCAGTGCAATCAATTGAAGGATTTGTGACCTTACAAATGGAAGCTAAATCTTCAGCGTGTAAAGTCGCCACGCAAATGGCCTTAACGACCTTATTTCAGTGGCTTCAGCTGTTGAATTTGTGTGCTCAAGAACCCAAATATTTTATGTGATTTATCTACCCAACTGTAAACTAACTCCTTCAAGATCTCTAAAATCTTAAAATTTCGACAAGCCCATCATAAATCTGATAGATGAAGTTGAATTACTTTTGTTGAATCTGGTGAATGCCACTTCCCGGACATTTCTTTGCCTTAGATTTAATCCAATCATCATCTGTTAACAGGGACCATCATCATCTTCTGTGTACATATTTTCAAGTTGCTCCTGAGTAGACGTTTTAAGGTCATTCTTAGGTGATGGAGGTGATGATGTCACTGACTGAATGACTCAAAAAGTTTTAAGAGCTGATGGCTTGAATGGAGGGAGTGTTGGACAAAGAAGAAGAAAGATGTAAGTATTTTCTTTTAAAGGAATTATAGCAAGATGGAGGATGTCAATCAACATATACTTTTATTATAATAACGTTAGAAATTTATAAATACAGTTTAGATAGGAAAGATGCTTAAAAATAAAGTTAGTTAAATAGAAAGATAAGATTTATAACTTATTATTTTAAAGTTTAAGGTTGATCTAAAATATTCGAACTCACTTAAATTTATTCCAATTTTTCTCAAGTCCTCACAAAATTCTTTGTTAGTATAAGATTTATATGTGAGGAAAAATTCACATGTAAAGTAGTCCTGGTGGACCTCCTTTTGCACTTTCAATCCCAAACACTGCAAATCTTCATGCGAACCCCTCTTCCTCCTCCCAATCTTCTTCAGCCCAATTTTTCTCATCACCTTCTTTAAAAATATCCCTCCCTCAACATCAAAATTTACTCCTAAGAAGACAAATCCAACAGAAGGAGTTTTTGGTTATAAGAACTAGGAAGACATGGAAACAAATTGTGGGAGATAATTTTGATTCTCCCTTGATTTTCAATCCTCCCGTGGAGGTTGAAGGGAAACTAATGGTGACTCCTAGCCTAGAAATTCTACAGGAAGGAACTAAGATATAGGAGTCTACCCTAGTTGGTTACGTACCAAGGGAAACCGTCGCTAAAAGCTCAAGGTAAAGAATGGAAACCTATTGGAAAAATCTTCACTAAAGGAGACTATTGGGAGGTGATAGGAATAGAAAAGGGTGATTCGGAAGAAAAGAAAGATGGCAAGAAGGATGAACAAGTTGCTGAAAATACTGAACCAATTCAGTTGGAAAAAGATCCTCTTAAAATTGGGGGAAGCATTCAAGGAAAAAATAGTCTAGCTCCAGACAGAAAGATAGTCTAGCTCCAGACAGAAAGATAGAATCAGGTTTGATGTCTTTAGCTAACCATAAAAATTCTCAATCAAACAAGGAAGGGAATGGGTTGGAAACTAGTGATACTAATCAAGATGAAAGAGTCTCTAATCCCCAACAGAATGAACTAAGCCTTCAAAAGATTGAACTGCCGAATGGTGGACCTTAAGAGGAGTAGTTTGAACAGGTGACTTCTAGGAAAAGTAACAGGAGCAGTAGGAAAGGCTCCAAAGGTAAGAGGAATATTTTATGACTGTGATAGTATGGAATGTACGTGGAATAAATAACCATTCCAAGCTTAATGCGATAAAGGATTTTGTCCTGAAGGAGAAGCCTCAGGTTTTTTATCTTTTGGAAACTAAAATTAAGGAAACAAATATGAACAAGCTATGTTGTTTGGGTAGGAAATGACAGTTTTAATAAACCACCATAGCCATGCCTATGGTAGGATTACTATTGCTTATGATGGTGTTTCATTGGAGGTGAATGTTCTCGAAACAAATCAGCATTTTATTCACACTAAGATGTACTTCAAAATGGAAAACTCTAGTGTTTTAGCTACTTTTGTATATGGTTTTAACCTTGGATTTCAAAGGACTGAACTTTGGAATTCTATAAGAAGAATAAAGGCCTTAACAAATGCTCCTTGGTTAGTGTGTGGTGACTTTAACACCACATTATTCAGATCTGAAGCAGAAAGTAATTGTAACTTACACAATTATTCTTCAGATATGTATGATTGTATACAAGACGTGGAACTCACATCTCTGAAATCTAAAGGCCATAAATTCACTTGGTCAAATAAACAAAGTTCAACTTGGCATATCAGGAAAAAGTTGGATAGGGTTATGGTAAATGTAGAGTTGTTAAATTCCTTTTCAGGAAGTTAAATCAAATTCCTAGACCTTGGTATTTCTGGCCATACTCCTATAACGATTGACAACTTGTTCAACTATGTCAGAATACTTCATCCATTCAGATTTAACAATTTCTTGGTAACCATGGAGGGTTTTCATCTTTGGCTGATCATAAAAAATCTCAATCGAACAAAGAAGGGAATGGGATGGAAACTAGTGGTACTAATCAAGATGAAGGAGTCTCTAATCCCCAACAAAATGAACTAAGCCTTCAAAAGACTAAACTGCCGAATGGTGGACCTCAAAAGGAGTAGTTTGAACAGGTGACTTCTAGGAAAAGTAACAAGAGCAGTAGGAAAGGCTCCAAAGGTAAGAGCAATCTCTTATGACTGTGATAGTATGGAATGTGTTGGAACCGGACCCCAACCGGAAAACGGAAATCCATAACGAAAACAAAGCTACGAAAAGCGAAAACGAACAAAATCGAATTCGAAAGAACGGAACATGAGGCGAAAGTCAAAGTATGCAAACGAAATGACATAATGAAAGAACGGAATACAATCGGATCAAAAAATCGGATAACAAAATGCAGAAACAAAATCGAAAGCGGAAATTGTAAGTGATCTAGAAGGGGGGTTGAATAGATCTTTAATCTTTTTGTAATTTTCTACAACAAAATCAGAAGTTAATTCACACAAAAACGATTTAAATAAATTTAAATAAACAGAGTAGGGAAGAAGATCAAACACTGTTTTTATAGAGGTTCGGTGCTATGACCTACGTCCTCTACCTAAGCTCCCACTTAGGATTTTGCCAATCACTTTATTGCACACTTTGTAGTTGAGTGTGAACTTTTTACAACGCCACTTGAATTCCGGCTCAAGCAACCTTTACAATTGATTTGTCTTTCGGCACAAATCCTACCTCACGTGACGTTTCACTTAGTCACTCA
>JANKYE010000008.1:5318234-5330496 GCA_032467995.1 Erythroxylum dillonii | reverse complement strand
ATTGGATATTATGAGATCATGTGAGGTTGAAAAGAGATGACAAGAAATTGAGTTATGATATAGAGTAACCAAGTGTTTTTTAGGTGTAAGTTTATGAATAAGCTAGACACATGCAAGAGGTAAAGATTGAAAGGAGAAATTGGAATGATCATGTACAAATGAAGTGTAAGTCTAAGTTCAATTAGACACATATGAATTATGAAATGGGAAGGAGTATAAAATGTGTTCTAGAACATACCCGGGATTGTCATTGAGCATGCATCGAACATAGTTCAATTATATAATTATGTATAAATAAATGCTTATACGTGTGCAATTATTAATAAGTGTGAAATGGGTGTTTTGCATAAATAGGTTGTGCAGGTCAAGTGTCCGCATACAGGCGTTCCAGAATTTGGGAGCAAATACTAATCTGAAGCGTACTATGAGTAGATTGAGATGGTCTCACTTTATTATTTGTTATTTGAATTCTGTATTCATTAACTACTGAATTATTATGAGAATGTGACTGATTGTGTGGTTTTCGGACAGAAGATCTGATGAATGTGATTTATGAATGAAATATTGAAGTGCTCATTGAATGTGAATTGGATGAACTAAGTGTACATAATTGGATTGTTAAATATCTTCTGAAAGTGCATTTGCATGTAAATGAAAAGTGATACTCAACTTAAATGTTGAATGCTGGACTAAGGTCCGATGATATGAGAATGTGATTAAATGGGATATGCAATTATGAGTGAAGTATTTCATTGCATGAATGCATGAAATATAATGGCAGTTGTGACTAGAGTAGCCACCGATCAGAGCTACAAGCTCAACGTGTGAAAAAGAGCCTTGAGCTCAAAAGTGATTCAGAGCCTCAAGCTCAATGTTTAATGAGCCCCATATGGGACAGTTATCAATAAACTCGGTATCCAATGGGTATGGGACAGTTTAGGCACTCGGTCACAGCAAAATAACAAATAGAAAGAGAGTCTCATATGCACTACATATACATGATATGAATGATTATAATAGTTTGAATGATTTCTGATTGTAATATGTGTTGAATATAATATGTGAAATGACTGATCAAGTTATTATATGGGCATTCTTAATTATGTGTCAAGTTATATGCATATGCATATTAGTCATGTCATAGCAGACTGCGGCAACTGATCCCTAGTATGAGTCACATGCATAAGCATTTCCTTAAGAGTCTGAGTGGTTAGAAGCATTAAGAAAATTGATGATTTGACAGAATGTGAGAAAATAAAGGGTTATGGACATTTTGAAAATGAGAAATAGTATGTGGTTTTGTACGATAAATAACGGTTCACCACAATAGGGATATGTATATTGTTGTGGATGGATTGAGGAAAATGAGAATATGAGTAAAAAGGAGACTAAACTATGCAAGTAGAATAAAATGAAATCATAAAATGGTTATGATCCTAAAAGGGATGAAATTGGAACCAAAATGGTTATGCGAGTATTGTGATAAGATTTTGTAATCCAATATAAGGAGATATTAGGGGAAAATTGAGACCGAAAATTCATAATATGATTATGCATCGAAAATTCTAGATCGGTTGATGATGTATATATATATATGGGAAAAGACATAGTATATAGATGGATATAACAGATAAAGATTTAGTATATCTGTGTCAGTGGATGTATTATTTCATTGTGTTCTGGTAATATGTCCTCGAAGGTGATATAAATGTGAATACACTGTCATAGGTTGTTAGAGGAAAAATAAGGATATGAGTAGAAATAATGAGATTAAGGTGTATAAGCCAAGTTGATATGACCTTGAAAGGTTGAACTTGGACTTAGAATGGTTGTGTAATTATCGATATAAGAGTTTATGATTTAGTATGAGAATATATCTGTGACATGGAGATTTAAGCTTCATATGGGTTGTGCCCCTACAATTATAAATTGATTGAGTATATATATGTGTGAGATGAAATAAATGACAATTGGAAGATGAGATGATGATAGCGATATATGAAAAAGTTGTTGAGTTGAGTTGCTTTACCATTGTGAGTGCACATCTAATAGTGAGATCACCATCACAAGTAAAACTATTAAGCTTATGTGAATAATATGCATGGAGATGATATAGGAAGTAATCGATGACTTATTGAAGAAGTGTTAATCATAGTTCCTATAGTTCAAAGTTCAAGATGAGTTAGAGTAAGACGTGAGAGTACTTGTAGTGATTGATTGGGAAGGAATTGAGATTGTCAATGATGTTACCATATGTGATGAATTTGAGGAAAAACGAAGGACACGATTATGGCATGATCCCTATGATCGAGAATTGGCACAAAAAGGAGAAGAGTTATCTAGAATTGAATGGGATTAAAGTACCCTTAGTATATAAGCTACTAATTGGTGAATTGACATAAATACATTGCTAGATAAGATGTAATGATTTTGGTGATATATGCCAAGGTATTAGAGTAAATGAAATTGTTTAGTGCCTCACAGAGCCTCATTACAAGGGATGCTCTGATCATGTAAGTTATGGCATAAATTTATCCTATTGAGATAAGATGAATAGCTGAAATTGATATTCTTGAGGTACTAAGAATGACTGATAAGTAATTATGGAAATAGTTGATTGATAAGGATTTCATGAACAATATCGATGATTGTAGCAAGAAATCTTCTTTCAAAGAAGAATTTTCCAAAATTGAGTTAAGTTGATCAAACGATTCAATTTAAGAGTGATCATTGAAGAAACAAATCGGAAATGAATATGTAACCTAAAATATACCGATGAAATGGTCAAGATAGTGTGATAACTAAATTAGTGATTGAAGGACCTATTGAGTTATCAGCCGTGGTCATTTGGAAGAGAGTATTTGAGTGATGAAGAATATAGGAGATGGAGAAGCATATGATAAATTAATACCTCTATCGTATTGATCAATCAGATGAGAATTTCGAGGACGAAACTTATTAAGGGGGAGAAATGTAACATCCCGTCCCCAAATTAAGGGTTAGGACCTGAAATTTCAGTACATGTGAGCTCAAAGAGAGACTAAGGAAATGCATTTTCTTGCTCATGCAAAATGTTAGCATATATGCACATAAATATTGAATGTTTGCACATAAAAAAAAGTGGTACATGCATTCATTGACAACTTCTGGGTAAATTGTGATTTTATTAAAAATGAGAAGTAGAAGGAGTAGAAAGAGTGATCTTGGTATGAGTTATGATAAGGAAAGATTTAGAAACCCAATTGGTAGTGATCTAGAAAATGTTCACTGAGTGTGCTTCGGTCTGTTAGCCATAATGTTTTCTCTAGTTATCCAAACAAGATGATTCTTGATTTGGATTAAACTAGAAACATATGGCTACATTTCTTATGAAGACATCGGAATTCAATTCTATCGCTAAAAGTATTAAAATTTCATGAAGTTAAGAATTGGGTGCAGTACGTTGGTGTATGAATGGAAAATTTGTCTTCAGAATTTAGAGACAAATTTGGGATTGATATAAATAGATTTTAGCAAAGTTGCCTTTTAGAAAGTTGTAGATCTTTCTTTTATCTTTCCAACGGTATATAGTATGAAAGTTTTGGACATCTGAGCTGAAAGTTATGATGAGATGTTTTAGAGACAAAAGTAACACACAGCAAAGTAAGATGATGCAAATAAAAGAAGGGAGAAGCTTCGTCTTAGTTACTATTCATCTAAGACGAAGCTACTATTTATTCACTTTGTCTTAGTTACTATTCATCTAAGATGAAGCTACTGTCCATTCACTTCGTCTTAGTTACTGTTCATCTAAGATGAAGCTATTGTTCATTCACTTCGTCTTAGTTACTGTTCATCTAAGATGAAGCTACTGTTCATTCACTTCGTCTTAGTTACTGTTCATTTAAGAGGAAGCTACTGTTCATTCACTTCGTCTTAATTACTGTTCATCTAAGACGAAACTACCGTTAATTTACTTCGTCTTAGTCACTGTTCATCTAAGAAGAAGCTACTGTTCATTCACTTCGTCTTAGCTACTGTTCATCTAAGATAAAGCTACTGTTCACTTCGTCTTAGTTACTGTTCATCTAAGACGAAGCTACTGTTCATTCACTTCGTCTTAGTTACTGTTCATACCCATCGTCTTAATTACTGCTCATCTTTTGTCTTTTGTTCCATTTTTTATTCTTCAAAAGATAGAATTTGTCATCGAGGTCTTCATAAAAATTGTAGATATTGAAGTCCTCTTTCAAACCGTCTAAACATGAAATCAATCTGACATCTATAGCAAAATTTATGACAGTTGCGCCAAGATATGTATAATATGAGTAAGGACAAAAACATGCTTGATTTTTTTGGCCATAACTTCTTCTCTAGACCCTTAAATGATCTGATTCTTGAACCATTGGATTCGCAAGGCTTTACTCTACTTCTCCACCAAAAATCTTAGCCATTTGAAATGAAGTGAGAAATATTAAGTGAAAAGCATGGGACGGGTACAGTGAGTGTGTTCTTAAATAATATGAACTAGTGTTATCTCACTAAACATACTTAAGTATTTTGATGTTTTCTGGAGCTCTACTGATCCATACGAGATGATTTTTATTTTTTGGTAAACTAGAGACATGGAGCTACAAATGATATGAAGAAATTGGAATCTAATTCAGTCTCTAAGATGTTTAAATTTCAGATGGAATTTGTGCATAGTATACTGTTATAGACAAAAACAATCCAAAAATGTTTGAATTATATCTTTTGAATCACTAAACCAAATTGAATGATTTTGTAGGCATTAGAAGCTTAAGACAATGGGGAAATTTTTTTGGAAGAAAGTGTTATGTTAGAATGTTTAAGGGTATTGTTGGCAAAACACTTCAATATAAAAGACATAAGGCATAAATAGAAGGGCAAATGGGACAATTCTCAATCATTAAGGGCATAATGGGAAGAAGAAGTGTTGTCTTGCTTATAAATGAAGAAGAAAAACGTGAATGAGAAGATTCTAGAGAAGCAAAATACGTGGATGAGAAAAGAGATAAGAGAGAGAAACAGGAAAAAGAATGAAAGAGGGAAAGAAGAGAAAACAAGCTAAGTTTTGATTTTTCTTCATCTTCAAGAAAGATTTTGAAGTAGATCAAGAAGAGAAAAAGGAAGAGGAGAGCTTCCATTTGAGCTCAAATCTCTTCATTTGGTGGAGAATCAATGAGCCTGGTATCCAATGGATACGAGACAGTTTAGGCACTCGATCACAACAAAAAAAAACAAATGGAAAGAGAGTCTCACGTGCACTGCATATGCATGATATGAATGATTATAATGGTTTGAATGATTTCTGAATGTAATATGTGTTGAATGTAATATGTGAAATGACTGATCAAGTGTATGTGATTCAATATTATTATTAATGAAATGATGTGAATTGTATATGTTATGTGATGAGTGAGCCATCGATGATGGTCACTCATTGAGTTCGCAAAACTCACCCAAAAATTGCAAATATTTTTCAGGACTCAGAAGAATATCCCGTTAGGCAAACGAGACTATGTCTACAACATTCAAGTGAAGGATAAAGGTCAGGATCAGTTTGTGTCTGCATTGTATTTTTCTATTTTTGTATTGAATTGTATGTTCTACAAACTTTTGTATAAATTTGTATTTTGAAATGACGCAAGTGTTTTGTATTTGTGAAAGGGCCGAATGACTATTGAAATTGTGTTAATTGAAAATTTTTATTAATGAATGTGGGCCCAACTCGAGTATCGATTTATAAATATTGTGTTTTGTGATTCAAAAAAAAATACCAATTTTTGACAAATTAAGTGCTTTAGCACGCCACCTTTACGGGGCACGGACTCAGATATCACCCACTATGTCAGGTTCGGGTCATTGCAGGAGTGGGGTGCTACATTATTGATCCATCCTCATTTAGTTTACTCTAATTGATTGAAGGAGTTTCCCAATGGAGAGTGATTATTCTCAATGCAATGCCTTTTCATTTAATTTATTTGATAAGAGTGGTTGCATATATGTTGAATTTTCTACCATATTGGATAGCCCTGTATTGCTCCAAATGTCAATCCTTTTTTGAATAATGTCAAATAAAGGTTAACAATCCCTGAAAGTTTGTCTCTTTTTTATGATTGGGATTCCCAAGTAAGTGAATAGAGGGTCCTTTATTTCTAGGCTTGTCATGTTAGAGAGCAAGCTTTCTAAGTGGATTATGCTTGTTAAGACAAACATATGACTTTCTTCTTTGTTAATAGAGACTAGAAATGTTATTGAAGATTAGGAAATAGTTTATAAAATATTTAAATTAATTTAGTTATTATCACTGAGTAATAAAAAGACATCTGCAAAAGACAAGTTGAAGATCCTTAATTTCTTAAACTTGTTTTGATGTATGAAATTTAACTGTAGTTTCATTTTATGATTAATAAATCTAGTCAAGACCTTGCTACATAAAGTAAATAAATATGGAGAAAGTGGATCACTTTGTCTTAAAACTTTAGCTTCTCTTATTAATTGAGTAGGCTCACCATTAATCAAAATACTAAAGAAATAGTAGTTATAGCCAACTCAATCCATCTAATGAATTTTAAGGGAAAACCAAAAGCTTGTAATAAATGTAGGTTTTCAATAGTTGATAGAATCAAAGGCTTTATTTTCATAACATAACTCTTGATTGAGGTTCTTTTATGGTAATTTTTGAATAATTATAAAGTTAAAAAGATGTTATCTCGAATGTGCCCCCCATGAATGAAAGCTCCTTATATTGGGTTAAAGATTGATCTTAACACTAATTTTATTCTTGAAGCAAGAAGCCTAAAGATGACCTTATACATTATGTTGCAACGTGAGATTAGCCTAAAATTCTTCATAGAGGCAAGATTAAGATCTTTGAAATGAGAGTAATATGAGTCTTATTTAGTTCCTTTAAAATTTTATCACTTTTTAAGAATTTTATAATGGAGTTATT
This sequence comes from Erythroxylum dillonii, assembly GCA_032467995.1. Lineage (NCBI taxonomy): Eukaryota > Viridiplantae > Streptophyta > Magnoliopsida > Malpighiales > Erythroxylaceae > Erythroxylum > Erythroxylum dillonii. Next base: position 5,323,541 of record JANKYE010000008.1, on the reverse strand, counting down.
GTCATTAGTTTTAACCTAGCTCCATGATTCCTAAAATAGTATGCATTGAATCCATCAAATCTTAGGCCCTTGCTTAGATGAAGGTTATAAATCTCTTTCTCAATATTTGAGGGGCTAAAAGGCTTTAGATGGGCTTAAATTTTCTTTTCTATGATTTACTTAGAAATAAAAGAGCTAAGTACCCCTATAGATTAACAATTGTTAATCTAAGTTGTTAAAGTGCCTAAAAGTAATCATAAGCTACTTGTTCCATTTCTTATTACTTTTTGGTCACTTGATCATCATCCCTTATTAATGATGTGAACTTATTAGTGTTTCTCCTTAAGTGAATAGCTTTGTAAAAGTAACTAAAATTTTTATCTCCCTTTTAAAGTCATTAAACTTTAGATTTATATTTTATAAGAGAATGGTGGACTTATAATGCTCAAATTTAATTTACTAAGGCTACCCTCTATTGAGGTTTACTTAAAAGGATCCCCTTGAGATTGATCAAGCTTATTATTCATTTGTTTGAGGATAGTTTTAGCTTCTTAATTACAAAGTTTGTATTATTATAGTGTTTTTGGTTTAAAATCTTTAGCACCTCTTTCACCTTTTCTAGCTTTCTCAAACATTTATGGGTTTCAAAACTAACTAAGGAAAATAGAAGCCATTCCATTAGCCATTACTTCCTTATAACCCTCTAGTTTAGTTAAGTAGTTTCTAAACCTAAAGGGGGATTCTAGGACTCATTTTTCAAAATATGGGTTTCTATAGAAGAATAGTCTGAAGTAAGATTATTGTTGAAAGATGGCTTTATTATAAGGAAATTTTGATAACTATAAATGGTAAAGTAATGTTATATATCTAGTTTTCTTTTAATAAATCATCTTTCACTTTACCTATTGCTCTATATGGTGAAATTATCTTCAAACCTCAAGTGTGTAACCCTATCATAATTTGGATAAGAATTGACATCATCATACAAAATTCTCAAGTTTATATTACCTTTTAAATGAAATCATGGTCCTATTAAAGTCACTAACTTTCATCCAAATTAGTAGCATAAATAAATGTAAAGCAAAGCACCTCAAGTTCAACTAGAACCCTAATAGTTAGATGGATAAATTGATTTAGGGCTCTTGAATGGATAACTTAAATTTTATCAATTTTAAAAACAATAACAAAATCTTACCAATGAAATGATGTTGGTGATTTATGATAAAAGCTAATGCTTACCCAAAAATAAAAGTTTTGCAACTTCTAATTTAGCATATAATAGACCTATTATCATAGGCTTTATAGAAAAAAGATAATCATATAATACTCGTTTCTTATTAGGAATACTAAGACTCTTACATTCCATGCTAGGATAGAATGGATGTTAATTGAGACCTTTACCTTGGATTTTCTACCAAATCTTCTCTTAATTGTTACTTTTTTTTAAGATCAATAGGTTAGTGATGTCTTTATTCACCAAATTAAGAGTTTTAGCCTCTTTTAAGTGATCACATGAAGTTTTAGTTATGTTATTAATCCTACAATTGATGCTGCTCATTTATGTAACATTTTGTCTATCTTGTATCACCTTCCTAGTGATGTCAGTTTACATAGAGATAACATGAGTAACTTTTAAGTGATTATTTTGTTCTTGTATAAAAATAACTTCCTATGAACTTTTTAGGTTTCTTATAGTTTCCTTATTAATCTAATTATTACTAGAATCATTACACTTAATCTCAGGATGTAGCCTAGATTTATACAAGTATGGTTGGACTTACAGTCAACTAGCTTTTGTTTTTTGATTAGGGTCCTCTAGACCCATCAATTACTAATAGTCTCCTCCTTTAAAGTGATTTCTAGTAAGCTTCTATTTCTTTACCTAGCGATGTAAAGAAGGCTTCCAATGATATGTTACAACCACATGGTCATCAATTATCATATCATTTTTGCTCAATCTCATAATAAGAATTATATTGGATAGTTCATGATCCATCTCTATTTCCACACACATCCTTTTATAGTCAATTCTCTTCATGGTTGTTTTTGCTTTGTCCATGCATATTAGTATGCTTATTAAACTTTCCAAATAGCTTAACCCTAATATGAACAATATTTAAGTGGAACTTTATAAATTGTAACCTAGATAGGAACATATTTCATTCTTAGTTTTTCTATTTGAAGACTATGATTCCATGTCTAGAGAAAAATAAGCTTAGTGTTGATATGTTAAGGTCTAATTTCTAGGTTTCTTTAGATGCAATTTTTAAAATGAAATTTGAAGATGAATGAATCATCCTCATTAGTCAAAACCTCCTATAATCACATATTTTTTCATTATTGATGAGCCTAATTATATATAACTAGGTAATCTACTCTCTTATCCATAAAGAAACCAATCATTTACCCTAACCATTTGGAGGCACCAACCTTTAGGACTTTCGTAGAAGGAGACATGATGTTGATTCCATTTTAAAAAGAAGTAGGGATGCAACAAAGCTTATCAATAAGTGATTAGTCCTAACTACTGGCACTAAATAGGCTTAGCCTTCTAAGGCTCCATGCTTTCAACAACCAAGTTAGAGGGAAATTGGGAGTTAAAGGAAGAGTTTATAATTTGAGAAGGTTGACAAGTAAGAGGGAAATCAAGCTAAAGATACAAATAATTCCATAAAAGTAACACTGATGGATAAAGAGGGCCACAGGATAGATCTAAACTGGACGAATAAAACTAGGTACAAGAATTAGCTAAAAGACAAGTAGAATCCAAATCTAAGAATAATAATGATGGCTTAAAGGACAGATAAAAAATAAAAAGGCGAATGTCAACTTAAGGAAGAAGAGTAGAGGAGGCTAACAAAAGGAGAGGGAGTAAGATAATAATTTAGATAATAAAAAGTACCACAAACAATAGAAAATAACTATAGAAAATTGGAAAGATGTATATTGCTAAAGGAATCCTACAAAGAAGGAGGATAATTTCGTAGACATTATAACCTTTTATAATAATTATAAAAAATATATTTAAATTCCATTTATTATTATATGTTAGAGAATTAATAAAATTAAGCATAATTATTCTATTAGTGCAGGGAAACTTCACACTTAAAACATTTATCTTTTTTAGTAATCATTGTTTACATATTTTATTTGATATTTTTGAATTCCTTTTATTATTATGTTTAGAATTAAGAACAAATTTTCCATTATTTAATCAATGCTTTTGCTGAAAATCTTTTTTATGTTGCAAAAATAAAAGGGTTAGTTATTGTATCAGTCTATACAATTTATATTTTTGAAGTCCTTAATTCAATTACTTATATTGTATGAAGAAATATATTTGTTATATGTTATAAAGTTAGTATAGTTGGCAATTCTTCTTCCTCCTTTAATCGACAAAGTAACATTAAAATATATTACAATTCTTAAATAAATTTTACTTACTAACAATGTAATAATGTTAAGCATTTAATATTAGGTGCAATGAATTGTATTGGATAATGAGAATTATAACTATTAGTAGCATGTTAATCATTTCTTTTAGCTAACTAATCAAACTTAGATTATGATATGAACCTCACCAATATGGCTAATGAGATTTTATATCAATATGAAATGATCAAGGACCATTTTATCAAATATACGTTAATCCAAGAAATCAAACCTAAAAATACATAAAAGAAGGATATGAATCGCCACACTTTGCTAAAGAAAGGATTGGGAGTGATATGATTCTAGGGTTGATCACAACTAGTAAGTTAACTAAGATCAATAATTGATAGAGAATCTAACACAAGAGTTTCTTTAAGAATAAGGATCACGAAAACTCTTCTAAAGGTTTTTTATTTAACAATCATAATTATAAGCTTCAAGTTACATCCATGAGACAACTTTATATAGACATAAAACCCTAAAAACATAAAAATAAAAAATTATAGTTCTAAAATGGAATAAAAACCCTAATTAATTAAAATATGAGTCTGGCGTCTGTTTTAGAGAACATTAGTGCTAAATTTTGTTCTTTAACAATTAGTATGTAAAATAAAGACGACTCCGACACTAGTTATAATTTGAACTCCAACACCAGTTTACTTCTTAAACTTCCAGTCAATAACCTAGGAAAAGAAAGATCCCAATTATGTCTTGTAACCCTTGTTTGAAGGCTTAATCCTTTATTTTGGCACTTGAATTAAACCTTTGATAAGCCCTGCTCATACCTTTCCTATGTATAAACTTGTATAGCTTGAGTGGATACTTGATTCTTATAAGATATTTAGTTAGCAAGTCTTTAGTAGTTGGTCTCTTATTGGTTTCTTCGCCCTTTGATAAGCCCTCTAAGCCTTGCTCATACCTTTCTTATGTATAAGATTGTATAGCTTGAGTGGATGCTTGATTCTTATAAGATATTTAGTTAGCAAGTCTTTAGTAGTTGGCCTCTTCTTGGTTCCTCCGCCTTTAGGGTTAAATCCCATATTAGCTGGTCTATAATTATATGAGATAATGTTTCATCCTAGAAGTTGAGTTATTTCTCTTTTACCTTATAAAAATGAGTATATTATTTCTCCTCCACTAAAAAATCTTAAATATAAAATTAATAGACAATGATTTTTTTCTTTATATTCAATAACAACGTAAGTATAAATAAGGTTTTGGAGGTAGAATCAAAGAATAATGTCAAGAAACCCTAGTTTATAAAGAAATGAAAATTCATAATTGAATATAGTAAAAATATTCATTTGGTAGCCCCATTATGGGTTCTTTTATATAATATCCCTTTTAAGTATTGGAGCACTGGTTGGCTTAACTATTTGGCAAGTATTATAGGAACATCAGAGTGCATGGACAAAGTCATTACTTCTCTTAAACATATTAGGTATGGTAGGATATACATAAACATATATTTGACCAAATCTCTCACACTCCATTAAGATGGTTTGATTAGAGTAAAATGGCAACACATTTTTTACTCTTATTAATGTTAGGCTTCCAAGTTCTTTGAGAACCAGGAATCCAATTAGGAGGCTTTTCTTAGACATTTTCCAAGAAGATTTAATGATGATAATTTTCCTATTGTAAGTGGAGAAAGGCCCTGTTTGGTAATTAGCTGATTGCATCAGCTGTTAGCTGATAGCTGATTAGCTGTTTGTCATTTGATATTTAGTAAAATTAGCTATTTAGTATTAGCTATTTATGTATAAAATGACTTATGAGGACATGGCTTTAAAAAAATAATAAGGGTATGAATATTATATATCTTAGTATTTCGTTCAATATTCTTATAAGAATTTAGATTTTAAATATTAAATTCTACAAAAATTAAGTTTATAA
>JANKYE010000008.1:5291951-5302529 GCA_032467995.1 Erythroxylum dillonii | reverse complement strand
TTTTTAAAAGAATAATATATTTTTGGTTATTTATATTTTAATAATGAAATCAAATTATTATAAAAATGAAAATGAAATTACTTTTTATGATATTCATAAATTATTTTCTTTTTTATTTTTGTTTTTGTTTTTATTTATTAATGTGGATTTGGCAATAGTCTTAGGGATAAGGCTGCGTACAACTGAACCTCTCCGTACTTCACGTCTTAATAAGATTTCTACTAAGTGTTATTGTTGTCGTTATCGTCAACGTCATAAATTATCAGGAAAAAATAAAACAGAAATTAAAGTAGAAATTTTTAAATAAAAAATAAAATTGAAATTGAAATCAACAAGATGGATAGAATTTCTTTAGTCCAAGATGAGGCCCATCCAAATTAAAGAACATTACGTATAGCCAGAAAAGATGCATATGAAATAAATAAATTGCCTGTACAAGACGTAAGCAATTAATGCTCATACAAATTAGCAATTTGTATTTAGTATCAATCTGTAAGTTCGTTCAAAATCCAAAGGCCATATAAATTTCTACGGTAAGTGCATAAGTAACGAGTAGTGTGTATTGGCATACGTATATATATATATATATATATGTCTACTCTACCTGTCGATGGATATGGCAAAATTTAATGTTGTTTGACCGCCGAGACTCTCGTTTAGAATTATTTGTAACAGGTCCATCGTGAGAATATACGACCAAACATGAGAAGACCAATACCTGTTCTCTCTTCCTCTCGATAAATAATGTCACAAGCAGCCGCATTCATTTACTGAAACTTAGAATACGAAACCTCTCCCTCATATTCATTGCTTACCATCCTCATCCAGTCGTCCTTATTCATTTTAAAATTTGCTTACACACAGAATCATCTTATCCTAACTTTGGTTGTGTTCTCAATCTTAGCTATATCATATGGATGACGTCGAGGTTCCTCAGTATTTTGTCTGTCCAATATCTCTTCAGATCATGAAAGACCCTGTAACAGCCATTACAGGCATCACCTACGACCGTGAAAGCATCGAACATTGGCTATTCATCGGCAAGAACACGACTTGTCCGGTCACGAAACAGCCCTTGCCAACGGATTCCGATTTAACCCCAAATCACACTTTGCGCAGGTTGATCCAGGCTTGGTGCACTGAGAACGCGTCCCGTGGTATCGACCGAATCCCGACACCGAAACCTTGTCTTGATAAGTTCCATGTTCAGAAACTCTTGAAAGATATTTCTCGACCCGAGTCACAGCTTAAAATTCTAAGACAATTGGAATTGTTTGCAGCCGAGAATGAGAGGAATAGGAAGTACATGACTGAAGCTGGCGTGCCTAAGGCCATGTTGTTGTTTATCGTGAACTGTGGTAAACATGGACAAAGTTCTGGTCTCTTAGAGGCACTTAATATACTTAGGTTTGTACGAATTCCTCGAGATGAATCGAAGGTGATTCTTGCCGACAATGAACAGGTTATTGAGTCGTTGACTTGGGTCTTAGGGTGCAATATGGATAATCAAAGCTCCGTTAAATCTCATGCATTTTGTGTGTTGAAAGTACTGTTTGAAGATGCTAGCTCTAGTGTTATGGAAAGGTTGAAACCTAAGTTCTTTGAGAGGATAATTGGCGCTTTGAGAGAGAAACTCACTCAGCAAGGAATCAACTCCGCTCTGCAAGTTTTGTTAGACGCTTGTCCAGGGGGAAGAAACAGAATGATGATGATTGAATCAGGTGCAGTTTTTGATCTCATTGAGCTTGAATTGGGATCACCAGAAAAAAGAACCACAGAGCTCATCCTAGGAATCCTATGCCATCTATGTTCTTGCGCTGATGGAAGGGCACAGTTTCTGAGTCACAGAGGAAGCATTGCTGTGGTTGCAAAGAGGATCCTCACTGTCTCTACAGCGGCTGACGACCGAGCAGTTCTAATCCTTTCAATGATATGTCAATTTTCTGGAACAATCTCGGTGCTTCAAGAAATGTTGGATGTTAAAGCTGTGTCAAAGCTTTGCTTGTTGCTACAGTCTGACTCTGCACCTTATTTGAAAAATAGAACCAGGAATATCCTGAGATCATCTTCTGAGGAGTGGCAGAAATCTCCTTGCATTCAAGATTCTTTTCTGACATGTTAATAGCTGCCTTTGTGAAGAGTGCATACTTCCCGCATTCAGGTCCTGATGACGTTCTGGTTTTACTATGCTTTTAACCCTCTAATTCTTTAACTTAATTAGTTACGACATATAGCTTGGGGTTCATAAGTATATGCCATGTGATATATACACTACCACCAAGTGAGCAATTTCATATCACTTTCAATTTGTATGTGAAACTGGTGATAATGAGAATTTGGTACCATCCCTTCTATGGAAGCTGGAAATCATGGCAATTGAAGAGGGGCTAAATCAACTAAAGCTAGAAAGCATTTAGGACTTTTAGCTCTAAGAAACGTACGTGAAGGTTCAGTAAAAAAATATCATATAAGGTTACCTATTGTCCTTATTAACTCTACCTTTGATTGTGTTTGTTACTTCGATGGTCGTGTAGGTTCCATTGAAACAATAATAAAACAAAAAGAAAACTACAAAACTAGCTATTTAACAAAGAAGTTAACGTCTTATTTTTCTCGTGAGGTTCAAATTTGGTGTTGTCTTTAAATCTTTTAACATAAAGGAGAAAAAAAAAAAACAAAAGATATGTACGAACATACAAGTATATATACTCATCTTGTCCGTCAATATAAAGCTTTTAAGCATGTCTGCCAATAATTTCTTCACGTTTTTCATATTCATGGACATGGAGGTTTTTATATAGCGTCGGTTTGTGCGTGGTTAGAATAAAATAGAATTAGGTAACGAGACAGCACTTTAGAAAAGAAGTTTAAACAAATGGAGATAGGTTTTGTGCTTTAAATGTAAAGTTATAATCTACTAAAATGGAAAATGAGGACTTTCTAGTTTCTAGTGTATAGAGAATCTCTTCGATTCAAAGGCATATATATACTTTTTAAATATAAAGCTATAGGTCTACCATAATAAACTAAAATAAAAAAGACTTCATATATAGCTAGTCTGAAAGATTAAAAAGAATGCCACGACATAGGAGATTTTAGTTATGTTTCCAAGGCTGGCCTGTAGTAGATGTTCTGCAGACAGACCACCTTAATTCATGGGAAAGAAAGTGATCCTTAATTGGCTCCAGGTTGTGTCATGCTTTGAACTTTGGGGTCTAAGGTGCCTTTTAAGTCATGAACATAAAATGAAAGATATTTGGTAGTCATCAGTTATTAATATTATTATCAATAATATAAATACCATTTTAATTAAAATATAAAATCAAATGGGAGTGAAGTCAATAAATCTTCCATAATAAAAAGGAGAACACGTGAAAAAAATAATTATTCACAGGTTCAGGAATCCTGATGAGTTGTTACAAGGCCCAGACTGCTGTACATAGGTCCATTTTAATTAGCAAATTGAGGAGGGCCTGAGTAATTCCTGGGCTCATTACAATCTGATCATTCTTCGTCGTCGTCATTGTTGCTTTTGGCGATAATTGAGCATCGGAGCCTCGCACTCCAACTATAAGACAGTCCTTACCCATTAGACGGTCCCAAAGATTATGGCTTGTGATTTTAGTTGCCTGCGACTTAAGTTAAGGGCATAGAAAATGAAAAATCAAACATTGATTGACACTTTTCTGTCCTTGAGCTACGATTTAAAAAAGACTTAGCAGTTGTTCCTCTACAACTAACAGATTTCTTGGCTTCGTACAACTTTCGGTACAGTAAAATGTTCCAGATATTTCCTTTGCGACTTGACCTAGCCAACGCCAGATTTAAAAAATTGTTAGTGCGCTTACTGATCATCTGGCTATTAATAAGACTTACTTTTTTCTTCTTTTGATCCATTCACTTGGCCAAAGGAGAATAGTTGTATATCACATGCACTGCTTTTCTGGTTTTTTAAAGCATTACGCTATGTAAATCAGAGGACTAGAAAAGTGGGGTGTAAGAATAATGTTTTTACATTAGTAAGCGACAATAAATGATCAAAGCTGGCTTGTTCCTTTTGCCCTCAAATTTTCCCTACCTTGCCCTCAAATTTTCCGTACCTCTTCTTCTGTACTTATTTTGTATTCATTACATCTGAGCCATCTATTTATATGTGGGATTCACGTAAATAAATGGTTCAGATACAATAGGCATAGAGTAAGTACAGAGGAATGGTACAAAGGATCACATCTCATTCTTTTTAATTTGGAATTAAAATAAATTGGATACACTTAAATTAAGAAAAATAATAATTTAACACTAATTTTAATGCGCTATTCACTAGTTTTAAATTAATTTTATTAAAATTTGAATATAACATTTGTCGGCTTTTAATTTAAGCTTTGATTATTCTAAGTTCAAAACTCTAGAGAAGTAAAAGGTCAACCGTTTCCCCACTGGATACGGATCACAAGAGCCACGATAGATTCAACGTCAAAATAGGCACGTGTATATCATGTAAGAATTCAGGTGAGTTTAGGAGGCACAAAAGCATTATCATCCAAACTAACTCTAACGACCATAAATACAATTGACTATCCACTAGCGTTTACTTTGACTAAGAAAATAAAGCTCAATTACGACCAGTTCAGGTACATCCAATTATCTCAGTTATCCATAATTAAGCACATGGGAATGAACATTTCTCTTTAATTAGGATTTGTTAAACTAAGGAAAAAGGCTAATTAATTAATTACCATATATACGCACTATACTGTTCTTTTTGAAGGTTTAAAGTTAGAATTCAAATTCTCTGTCTAATATTATGGTGTCTTATTGTGTCCAATAAATATCAGTCATTTATTTATGTGAGGCTCGCGTGGGATCCGTGTAGGTCCCGCAAAATAAATGACTGAGATTTAATGAAACAGAATAAGACAGAGTAATATTGGACAAAGGATCTGGACTCCTAAAATTAGGGTTTCAATTTTCTTTTGTTGACATTGAATTATTTATTCTTGAATTTAACCCTTCATTTATAAGCTCATTAATAAAATCTTCAAGTGTGAATTGTTTTGACTTTTGTGAATGAAGTTCTTAAGAAACAAAACATTTATGTGCAAATATATTTTACTTAAAAGTGTTCAGTTTAAATTTAAGGTACAAAAATTAATAAACTTTCTCTTACAAAAAATAATCGGTTTATGTTTAAAATAGATATTATAATATATATTTGATTAGATCTAATTTACTTAACAACTCTTACCTGATTAATAATGAGTGCCTAATTAAAACATATTTACCATAAGATACAGCATTATGGCATGCAAAAAAAAGGGTGTAAATAGTAAGATAAGTCTTTTATTTCCCTGTTTGTTTGGATTGCTATTGATGAAATCAAAGCTGCATTTACAACTTTTGGATAAAGAAAGTTTGATCAACTTGCAATTTTAAAAATTTTGACTCATTTCACGTGTGGAAAAAAATGCATTAAATCGCATTTGGTTTTGGTAAATTAGATTTTTCTTTAACTTATTGCAAAGCTGTGGGTTCTATCAACTTTCTTCTATATTCCAAGCGGAAAAGTCTTAGTGTTTAAATTTCTTATGCGAAGTCAATAGCTATTTATGGTTAATTTAACAATTACAGAAAATATAATTATAATAAAATAAGGTCATATGAGAAACTGCACAACGCATTTAACATCTTAATTAATATCAAAATTTTTATCAGACAATAGAAGTCAGTATTTGCTAAAAAAATTCATAAATTTCTCAAAATATCCAAGACTGAATAATTAAATTAACGAACTCAGTCTATTATTGTTTTTTATTAAACTAGTTTTTTTTTTTTTCAGAACGAAATCTGTATCTTCAATATTAAATTCAAAGCTCATGAAAAGTGCAAATTATCAAACGACAGCATGAGTAGTGTCTGGCGGCTCCTGACGACTTTTCTGGTATTTGCATGCATGGGATTGGTGGGATATTGATCCAATCCGTGGCTAGCCAGGCGCCGACTTCCACTAGCTCGCGCTTGCTGACTTGTTACAAGCACGTGGCTTTCGATATCCGCAGCCGACATCCGTTGCATGTATCACGCCATTCATTTTATCAACTTTATCTAAATTTCGGCTCCCTAATTTCCTTTTTCTTTTTCCCGATGGTTACGGAACTTACGTAAATTAAGATAGAGCTTGTTTTTTTATAACTACCCCGCTCGGGGTAACTGCTAAAAAACAATCGGAAAGATTTTGGAGGTTCAATAGTATCCAGTTTTATCTTTAATTAATAATAAAAATTTGTTGAGATACCTAAAATGAGGTGAGTATATACATATATATGCCTATAAATATTAAAATAATAATTTAATAACTTAAAATAATAATAATAATAACATATATATAAACAATAATAATAATAAAATTAATAATAATAATAATAATAGAACAAAATAAAGAAAAAAATAAAATAAGTGAATAAATACATAAACAAGATCAAACAAGTCATTACAAGAAAATACTTAGGCTGACTAAGAAAATGTTTATACTAAATCATTAAGAGTTAAATACTACATATTTAAATGTTTAGCTAAATCCAAAAGGAAAATATTTAAAAGACCTAAGAAAATTATTTATTCATAACCTAGTGCGTCAAAATTTTCTATTGAGAGTCAATATCTTTAGTAAATTCTAACAGAATCGTATCATTATTTATCACCCCCGCTTAATTCTTCTTAAGCTTTCATTTTTTCGTCTTACAGTCTCTAAGCACAATCTTCTTACATCTTTTCATTAGAACATTTAGCTGTCTTCTCTTAATATATCTGAATCACCTAAGTTTTGTCTCTCTTAAATTTTATTAATATTAACCCTTTGATTTATCTCTTATCATTACATTCATGATCTTATCTTTTTAGTAAAATTGCACATCAAACGGAACATTCTCATTTCCATCACCATTAACTTCTACCTATGCATATGTTTGACGAGTTAACACTTTGTCCCATAGAATATGGTCGGCCTAATTGTTAAACAGTGAAATTTACCTTTTAGCTTAAGTGATACCTTATTGTCATATAAAACTTTTGATGCACTCCTCTATTTACGTCACTATGATTTAATACGATGATCTATGTCTTCATCAATCTTGTCATTGTTTCGGATGAAGGATCTCAAGTACTCAAAACACTTTTTTTGTAGTATAAATTATGAACTAATCTTTATTTCCGCATCGAATGTCACCTTATGGTCTCAAAAGTTATAGTTTAAGTACCCAGTCTTGGTCTTGCTAAATTTAAAGTCCTTCGACTTTGGTGTATCCCTCCAAAGTTTTAGTTTGACATTAATATCCTCTTTTCTCTCATCTACTAAAATAATGTCATCAATAAATAACATACATAAGGCACATTCTTTTGGATATCATTGATGAGCTCATTTATCACTTCTACAAATAAAAAGGGACTTAATAAGGAACCTTAGTGTAGCTCAATATTGATAGAGAAATGATTTGTATCTCCTTTTGTTGTCCTTACTCTAGTCTTAATATCTTCACACATATCCAACCCACCCTGCTTCATTTTTTATACAACAAACTTAATCTAAGTCTCTCGATTTCTATTCCCTAGCTTTCACTAAAAAATATCTTTTTTTCCATTTTTAGTTTCTAATAGTTGGTATAATTTCTTTTAAGTTTTGTTTTTAACTTTTGAGATTATCTTCTTTGCCTTTTTCTTTATCAATTCATAACTTTTTCTATTAACTTCCCTCTCTACCTTTGTGGTATTATATGATAGAGCTTTATATGCATTAAGACTCTATCTTATTACCCTTAGGCCCTTTAGAAACATCCCAAGCTCTCTATAGTTGTATTTTTTAAAAGAGTTACTACTCTTTTCTAATTTCTATTCTTCTTCATATATTACTCTATCTTTAAGTTGTTCCACAGTATCCCCCTTCATGTTCCACCGTTCAACTTTATTACACTTCCTAGGGCTTCTTTTCTTCCTCTAACCCTTAATTATGAGATCCAAAACCAACAATCTATGTTGAGTCGACAAGCATGCATTAGGTATCACCTTGCAATCTTTACAACTAGGTCAATTACTCTGCCTTACGAGAAAGTAGTCAATTTGAAACTCCCATGAGTCCATGAATATCCATTTGAAGTTGTCCCTATATGATCATTGAAGTCTCCTCATAGAATAAATCTCCCGTTAGGGGGGAATTTGCTAAATCATCCTATCTAGCTATTTCTATAATTGACACTTAATTTGTTTATCCAACTCTACTGGATGTGCATAAGCACACATTGTATATTAAAAATAATACCGTTAACCACATTCTTTAAGGACATAATCCTATTATTAGTCATTTTTACTTCCATAATATAATGTACGAGTTCTTTGACAATTAAGATACTTACTTCATTTTGTTCGTATCTAATCCCATGCATGGCAAATAAGGTGTGTGCACTTCAAATTGTAGAGCTTTTATTTAATTGGTACTTTATCTTAGTAATTTGAGATTTTATTAGTTATCGTTATACTTGCATAAATGAATTTCTATTGTCTATTAAAGTTATAAAAGATTAGATGGGTCCAAAATAGCGTGGAATATGAATTGATAATTATCGTTAGGAGACACTAACTACCAATCTACAGTGAATGCAACTAAACTGAGAAGGATGTATACCGCGCATAACGCTTCAAAAGGATCTTTTTCTTTTTAACTAAGTACTTCCTTTTATTTTATTCAATAAAATGATTATTTAGGTTAAACTAACTTGAGATAAATTTAATGATCGATCATCTCTCTTTCCTTTTACAAATGTAACAAAAATTGACCAAGCACAAGCACCGTGCTGATGTGGCCGTCAACCATTGGAAAGTCAACATTTTTGAAGTAGTGTTGTTTATCTAGAGTTACAATAATGACGGCTAAGGTTGTTTTAAGCCTTGACATTAGGCATGGTCTCCTTTGTTGGGCTAACAACTTGTTCGTGACTAATTAAGCGTAATACCTGGCCCAAGTAAAATTATTTTAACAAATTTGAGAATACTTCACGTTGATAATCAACGACTACATGTCAACAACTACTTTTCCATGTCCAAAAATTACGAGCTTACTATTTTTTTGTTCAATTATTATACTCTAAAATTCTTTGACGTAGTCACTAATTGACAGTTGTGGATCAAACTTAATGCATAAATCCTAAATTAAAATTTCATAATGTTTTTTAATTAAAAAAAGTGTGAAATTAACAAATACTTCAGTACTTGCAATGCCTCCCTCCCCACTAGGTGAAACTAGTCAATGGCTAAACATATCGACATAGAAATTGAAGTTTTACCGCTCTCTAATGATCATATGATACTTCCTAATTTGGTAAAAAGTTTTTCTTGTTCATTAAATTTGATTTTTGTCAAATTAGTATAAATATCACGTGCTTAATCAGATCTTTTCACTTTGATTCATTGAAACAATTATCAAAATTCAAAATTGCCTTAAGCTCCTATACTTAAAGAAAGTAAAGAATGATAACTATTTTAATACTTTAAAGTAAATAATACCTATTAGTAAACTTCTTTTTGTTTATTTTATATTTAATTTAAAAATAATTATAAAATATATTTCAAATTGTATTTAATTTTGTAACAATAACTCAAAATTTTAAAAAATAAATTAAAATATTTTAAGTTTGAATTTCTTATAAAAATGACAAATCTCTTGTTAACAGTATTGACGTGAAAATTACCTCGTATAGAACTGATCTGCTCTATGTACCGTTCGTACACATACTGTCAAAAATAAAAACCGTTGAATATTACTACCAGAATTGCGAGTACTAGAAAAACAGAGTGAAGGCAGCCGCTTCGAAAATGCCACCGACCCCACCGCCACCGTGTTTTGTCGGCATCGCCTATTTCATGATCCAAAAAATTCAAACAACATGGTCGCTGTTCAAAAATAAAACACGAGGTAGAGAGATAAAGAGAGGAAATGTCGCAGAGACAAGCTGTGTCCAACAAAGTTCCAAAGCGAGAGAGAGAGAGTAGAACAAAAAAGTCAAAAGGGTGTATGTAATGTAATTATTGATCATTTGATCTTGTGCGCTATATGGGGTTAGTGATTGGTACTCTTATCGGATACTCTCTCACAAGCCAAGCCTCAACAGCCATTCCTATCTTGGGAAAGTTCTTTTTTGAGCCTTTCAAAAGCTTGGAAAAGTCGTACCTGTTCACCACCTCACTTGCTTCATCAGCTCTTATGGTTGTAATTTCCGTGTTTTGACTTTCTCAGGTTTGAACATCTCTGTCCTCTCTCCACATATATAACCAAACTCTAGCTCAAATTCAAACCAATTCACAACGATTCTTTAAAGCTAGCTACTATAACCTACTTTCTACCCAAATATTCTCCAAAGCTTCCATTTTTGTGATTCAAGTGTTTGTTTGATACCTTGACCTGCTTTCTACTTTCATTTCTTATCTGGGTTTGTGTTTAATTCATCGATCTTCATCTCCTTGGCTTGGTTAATCTTTGAAATCAATGGAAGATATTGATGTTCCTTCATATTTTCTCTGCCCTATTTCTCTACA
>JANKYE010000008.1:5271546-5290969 GCA_032467995.1 Erythroxylum dillonii | reverse complement strand
CTGTTGTCCATTTCCAAGTTCTCTGCAACTCCTTCTGTGCTTCAAGAGATGTTGCAGATAGGTGTTGTGTCCAAGTTATGTTTGGTTCTCCAACTTGAAAGCAACCCCAAAACCAAAGCGAAGACGAGGGAAGCTCTTAAATTACATGCTAGGGTTTGGAAGAACTCTCCTTGCATACCGGAGAACCTTCTTTGTTCATATCCAGCTTAGAATTCAAAAACCATTTACTGGCTTCCCTTCAGAGACTATATTGGGCGGTTGATGTACAGATTTCATAGGTCATAGATGTTACTATATCAAGAGAAATATCATACAAAACGGTTTCAATTAATGTTACTTGTCGATTTCAACCAATGGATTTCCAAATTTTGCATTTTCAGGAAATTAATGATTATTTTCAAGTTGAGATTACACACGTCATTAGAATTACAAGAAGTCATTAACCACTTCTCTTATGGCATCGTTCTTTTCAATATAATTATAGAAGCGAGCTCCTCTTGAAGGAGTAACGATTATGTACGTTTACTATTTCCCCTTATTGCTAGCAACAAATAGCGATCGGAGTCCAATTTTTTTTCATAAGAAA
Source organism: Erythroxylum dillonii (assembly GCA_032467995.1). Lineage (NCBI taxonomy): Eukaryota > Viridiplantae > Streptophyta > Magnoliopsida > Malpighiales > Erythroxylaceae > Erythroxylum > Erythroxylum dillonii. The sequence continues at coordinate 5,290,383 of JANKYE010000008.1, read as the reverse complement.
AGAAATCCTTTGTCGAAATTAATAAATATTATAAACTGAGTTGCTACATATAATATATGTCAACTAAGCTCTCAAGCTGGTTTTGGATGTGTTGGCTTGCCGTAGAGGGTATATTAGGAGGGTTGCATTAATTACAAACGTTACGAAATTTGAGGGACACCACCAGCATATTCGTATTCTTTAATCTTATGAATTAGTTGTAATAAAAAAATGAAATTAATGAGTGCTGATGAGCATGTAATGGCCTTAGAATATCATTTTTTTTATGCCTAGGGATACCTGCCTTCCTGGTGATGGTTCGTCTATATTAATTTGGAATTGATTTTAAGTCTAGTCAAATCTTAGTTACAGTCCCACCCTCTGAGGTGCCTACAAATCAGCGGGAAGATTAATCACTGAGTCCGCCGATAAATACCTTGGTTTATACAAAAAAAATTCACACACAACAAAAACATTTTTCCTTTGTTAGGATTTTTCTTTTCTGTTCAAATAACAGAAAATATTTATCCCAAGTGGCAAATCATAAGTTGTAAGTTGTTGTTATTGTTGTTGTTGTTGTTGTTGTTGTTGTTGTTGTTGTTGTTGTTGTTATTATTATTATTATCCTTTTAATTTCTTCTTCATAATGGAGATTAATAATAATAAGCAAATTTAAATATTATAAATTTTGAGAAGGATTAAAGATTATACTTTTGCTAATTTAACAATTAGATAAGAAATATTTCTATTAAAGTTTATAAATTGAGTTCGTGAATTGTGTTTAAATACAATACAATAAAATTTAATTATATTTCTTCTTATTTTAAGGGTTTCATATTTTAAATTTTTTTAATTTTAACTATAGTTAATTATTTTGATAGTTTAGCATAGTTCATTAATTCAATTAGTAAACTAATTTGGTTCTTTTCTAGGCTTGTGTTGTTGTGCAGATAAAATGAGAAGTATATATATTCTATATATCGCATATGAGTTATTATTAATACTATACTAGAAGAAATTGAATATTTTTATTTTTAAATATAGAGCACTCTAAAAATTATGAAAGATAATAATAAGAATGTTTTTATTTTTCAGAAATTTATTTTATTATATGCTTAATTGCTTTTTTAAGGAGTCCGAATGTCATTAGACATCTGTCACCTTTATATCAACTGGACATGAATAAAGTTTGTGAGACTATTAATTAAAATATCATCAATGATCCTTAAAATATTGAAAGCTCAAATGATGAAGGAATTGAAAATTATAAGGAAGATGAATTTCTAACAAACAGGATTTTCTTAAAATATGGTATTAATTTAATAGCCTTAAACTTATGAAATTTATATTTAGTATATTCTTCCAAGATACGGATTTTGGTATGGTGAAACCTATATAAACTATATACCAATCAATCATCAAATACGTACGAATAAGAAAAAGTATTGAAATGTCATAGTTTCAAATCAAATCTTAAATTTACGAATTTGTTTAAATATATGGATTTGAAACATCCAAGCATTAAGTTGGATAAACATATATTTTTTTGGGGTACGTCAAACCTGCCATGCATAGCGTGCCATGTATATTTAGATGCGGCTTGCAGCATTCCATCTTTGAATAGAACCTCCTCCGTTTTCACACGGATCAAGGTCAAGGTTTCCCATGTGTTATTTAATCTTAGATATGGACGTCAATGCTTATCTAACTTTCCGTTGAACAGGGTACGTTGGTCTACCTTATCCTCCGCCTCCAGCCTGACCAACCCCACCAAAACCTTTATTTCTGAAACCAGGTGCTTTGGTCTCTGCCATTATAATTAAAGTGATGCACATGGTATAAAGCAATTTTATCATGAGTTCCACTCCACGGGAAGAAGACGAATAACTGGAAATAGTTGGAGTTCCATCTTCTGTGGATGGAAAAACATTATTTTTTCGAACTTTCTCCTCACATACATGCACCAATATGAACCTATCACTTTAAACTTATAGCCTTAAAATATATATTATATTATATTCAAATACGAACTTACCTTGGTGATTCCAATCAGATGAATTTAAAAATTATGAAGCTGTGCTCGTAACTTTCCTACTTCTCAAGAGCAAGACAAAAAGAGAACGAGCGTTGTTGAAATTAAACCAAAAAAAGTTACCCCTTAAATTTATGAAATATCATATTTTACTTTGAAATGAATCTATATGTCTCAAATCAATGACAGTCAAGTCCAAAAGTAAGAGCTAACTGATTAATCAAGATCATCGGTGGCCCAAACTTCGCGACCATTATTCGACGAACTCAGCGGTCAGTGTGCGGCAAATGTGATTGGGACACACAACATAACTGCGGAATTTATAAGATGTCGGAAGCACCGCTTCAACGATGCCAGATACACAGGCTATCAGCATATACGGGCAAAAGGCCAAATTTCACTGTTATTCCTAGGGCTTAGGGAGAAGAAGATTGCTCAAACGTTTAAAAGCTTAATAAATAATTGTTACTTGTCGATATAAGATATCAAAGTATCTTGTGAAAATATGATCTTTGTCACATAATCAAAACTGACATTTATAGCTAAAAAAACGTAGGGGTTCAAGTTTCGTAAACTTTTCAAATTTACCGTCTTTAGCACAAACAAAAACAAAAATAATCAAAAGCGAAATAACAAATAATATCATAAATTTAGTAACGCAGTTTGGTACATCTTGCCTATGTCTGTGAGACCCTCACCCAACTTAATACTTTTACAGAAGTACAATATATTTACCCAAGGCTTTATTGAGCTGACACTACTCAACCCTTGATACTATCTCTCAACCTTACTTCCCGTAAAAGTTTTTCACACCCAATAACACGATCGATTCGTGTTAACCTCGTCAGAGGATTTTTCTAAAAAACTTTTAATTAAAAAATGATTAATAAAAAATAATTCAAGCGATCAATCAACTAAGAATAAAAACATAATACACTTGAGAGAGAAAAGAAGACAACTTCCTAATCGGTTCAACTCCTCCGAAATGGATCTGTAAATTGTTCCCCAGTTGGACTTATCTACGGTAACTTTAGAATTAGACTATGGCTGCTCAGTTTACAATCGATAGAACATACACGCAGTCCTTAGTTAACTTCCAGCCAAAAAACCAACCCATAAAGAGAGAGATACTCCCAATCGTGCACTACTCCAACAATCCAATATAAAAAACAAGAGTCCCAAGGTTCTTCCCTCACGTAAATCACCCAACTTCAATGTAACACCCCACCTTCATAAGACACGTACCTGACATCCTGAGTAATGTCCAAGTGCGGATCCCGCAAGGGTGGCATGTTAGAACGGTCAAATTCTCAAAAGCATAGTACAATTTCTTTTCTTTTTAAGACAATACACACATTTTGCGGAAATCAACATTTTCAATCACAAAGTTACAACCAATACATAACTCATCAGAATTTCACTAGTCATTTGGGCCCAAATTAAAAAACAAAACATTTTAGTCATAATGTCTTGACATTACAACATCATTCATATACATATTTTACGGTATTTATGAATACATAATTTGATACAAAATTTGCGGAATATACAATTTAGTACGAAAATAAAGAAATACAATGTAGACGCGAACTGATCCCGATCTCTATCCTTTACTTGAATACAGTAGATATACTCTCGTTTGACTAACGGGGTACTCTTTCGAGCTTGAAAAATATTTGCAAATTTGGGAGAGTTTTGCGAACTCAGTGAGTGACCATCATCGACGGCTCACCCAGCCACGCAACACATAATTCACATCATTTATCTAATAGTCACATTGGATTACATAAACTCAATCAATCATTTCACATTTTACATTCATCACATTATAATCATTCATATCATACATATGCAGTGCACATGAGACCCACTTTTCATTTATTACTTTGTTATGACCGAATGCCTAAACTATCCCGTATTCATTGTAGATACTTTATGACCGAATGCCTAAACTATCCCGTATTCATTGTAGATACTAGGCTCATTAAACGTTGAGCCTGAGACTCTGATGTGCATAACTGAGCTTAAAGCTCTTTTCACATTGGCTACTCTTGTCAACTACCTTTATCTTTCATGCATTCATGTAGTGAAATGCATCAATCACATATGATCACTTATTCACTTTCACATATCATCGAACCTTAGTCCAGTATTCAACATTTATGTAGAGAAACACTTTGTGATCATGCATTCATGTCATGAAGCATTTAGTTCGTCACATTCACATACAATTAACACTTCAATATTATATTTAAGCATCAGAAACCTCGGACCTTCACTGTCCGGAATCACACAATCAATTCACATCACATTTATAATCACTCAAGTTATATCATAAACAAAACAAACAATAAAGTAAGACTATCTAGGTCTACTCACAGTACGCTCCAAATTAGCATTTGCTGCCAAGTTTTGGAAACGTCTAAATGCGAATGTTTATCCTGCACATCCAAATTATGCAATATACATATTACACACACACATTAATAACTTTGCATAATTATAAGTATTTGTTTATACATAAATATGGAATATGTACAATGTATGCTCAATGACAATCCTAGGTATATTATCAAATGTCACATCATATCTCAATTCTCATTTTATAAATCAATTACTTGTCATTTCGTTGTTAGCATTCTTTGCTCTTATTATCAATTTCTCATTCACTATAATTTGATATACTTTATTGCTCTTCTTTGAATCACAACCTCATTCATGTGAACATCTTTATTCCCAAACAAACTCATAACTTTGGTACTTTGATATCAACACTTCATTCACTAATGTTATTCCAACATTACAAGATTACACATTCCAAACTCTCATTTCTTCTTATAAATTTCTCTAAATTTTCAGGCCTTCTGGTTTATTTTTCATGATCAATTATACAATGCAAAAAAAGTAATTTGGCAACACTTTCTTCTAAAAAATTGTTCCCCATTGTCTTAAGTTTCTAATGACACCAAAATCATTCAATTTGGTTCAGAAATCTGAAAGTTATACCTCAAACATTTCCAAACTGTTCTTATATTGAAACAATACACTAAACTCAACTTTCATCCAGAAATTGAAAGTCTTAGAGACTATATAAAAACTCTAATTCTTCATGTAATTTGTAGAACTATTTATCTAGTTTACTACAAATCAAAAATCATCTCATTTGAATGACTAAAGATCAAGATATAACTAAAATACCCTAGCATGTTCAGTGGAATCATACCAGTTTATACTATTCCAACAAATTCCCTCACTTTCCTTTAATAAAACATTTTAAAATCAATTAATAACGCTACCAATTTTTTTTAGAGATAGAAAAATGTGTTCGAAATCTATTGCTTCAAGAATCACTTCATTCGGAGGTTGGGTTATGAAGTTATGGCCAAAAGAATCAAACATGCTCATGTTCTTAATCATGTTGTACCTATCTTGGGACAATTGGCATAAATTTTACTAGGGATATAGGATTAAGTTTGCATTTAGACGTTTTCTAAGAGGACTTCTATATCTACAACTTTCATGAAGAACTTGAAGTAAGATTTTATCATTTAGAGGGTCAAAACACAGGCCGTGTGAAACCACACGGGTAGATTGTGTAACCCACAGGTCTGGCAATTTTTCTGCAACAGGAATACATGGCCAGTGTGAATATACACGGCTTGACCGTGTAACTTTCGGGTTTAACTAACATTTTCACTCTCCAAGACCCCTCTAATGGATACTAAATCTATTCTAACATCCCTTTCACTAATAATCTTCGCAAATTCACCTATTCTAATGCAATTTCACTTCAAAACATTTTATACACCAATTAGATTTCATTAACTCTCAAGTCTCAATTCTGAACTCATCTGATTCTTCATCTCAAAAGGATAACTTCTTCAAATATACCTAATTTCAACTTCACTTTATACATACACAATTCACATTCCCTACTTGATCATAAACACTCAAAATATAACACATTCTCCTACACTCAAAACAGAACACAACATATACATTCATCCACCAATGTACTGCACCCAGTTCTCAACTTCATGACAAATTTTGAGACTGTTAAAGATAGAATTTAAATTCAATATCTTCATGAAAATGTAGCCATATGTCTCTAGTTTAATCCAAACTAAAAATCACCTCCTTGAGATAACAAGAGAAAAAGTTATGGCTAAAACACAAGAGCATATTCAGAGATCATGTTGCTATTAAATTTTCCAGATCAACTACCAATTTTGTTTCCAAATCTTACCCTAACACAACTCATACAAAGATCCCATTTTCTACTCTCTCTACTCCTCATTCTCAACTCCATTTTAACTCATCTCTACACTCATTCATTAACACAAATAGGTCATAAACACATTTCTATACCCATCAACTTCCAATTCTCATTAAAACATCCTTTTCACAACCAATCAATCTTAAAAACATATGTAGCATAACTCATAGTTTCTTACTCATCATATACATTATCAATCATCTTTAAAACAACTCCTAGCCCATTATTTAGCATTTATATGAAACAAAACATCAACATATGCATATATATATATATATGTGTGTGCATTTCTTCACCAACATTATAACATATACAAAACTCCTTGTCATGATCATTCAACCTCTAAAACACCTATATAAATCATTAATCATCAATAAAAGCAAGAAATTTACAAGCTCTTTATCATTCACGACACATACATACACAAACCACCATTTCACGAAATTAACCTCCAACTATCATCATAAATGCTTCATTTTAACAAAACCCACAATGATTAAAGCCCTACTTACTTGATTTAGCTCCAAAATCTCTAAAATCTTCAAGAATACCAAAAATCCCTAGCTTCACCAACAACCCGTGATCATCATCATCTTGAGGGTTGGAAGGTTTGGGTTTTTGGTGAGAATGGAAGAGAGAGCAAGGTGAAAGAGGAGCAAGTAAGAGATGAGAGAGCTAGGTTTAGTGTGGGTGGAGATTGGCAACAAAATGACATGAAGAAGAAGAAAACCAATGAAGAAGAAGAAGGAGAGAAGCTACAAAAATGAGGAAAATAACAAAAATCAACACTTACTTGGTCTTCTCATATGAAAGCATCGTGAGACAAAACCAAAAAGGGGCGGTCTTTAAAAATTTAAGGGTTAGTGGACTTAAGGCATTGTTTGGCAAGTGATATTAGTCACTTGCCACATGTCTAATTCTTAAAGCATTAGACTAGGTTCTTTCATTTACCTAGTCCAATCAATTTCAATTTCTACTCTAATTGTCTTCCAAATTTTCAATGACATTTTTTTAATAAATCCTAAAGTCTTTTATCAAAATTTTCACTGCCATTGGACAGTAATTTCTACTACCATTTAATAATTATTTTACCACGTGACATTTTTTCTAGCCCAAAAATTACCAAAAAATTCAGGAATTTTCCTAAATTTCACCACAAATTCTAAATCACTAAATATGCCCTCCAAATTAATTTTCAACACATAAAAACCACAATTCTTAATAAAATCACATTTACAAATAATTATATCCGGAAATTGTCAATGAATGCATGTATAATTATTTTCATGTGCAAAGATTCAATATTCACGGGTATGTGCATATCATATAATGCATAAGCATGAAATGTGTTTTCTATTTCCTCAGTAATCTCTTATATTTACTATTTTAGCTTTAACATGGATAATGGGATGTTAAATTCAACAATTCCAATTAAATCATGTGGGACACGACGTACACCTTCCACTCAAAAATCAAAAGACACCTTTGTGTCTTTCACGCATAAGCCAGGAGGACAAGTCTTTAGTTGTGTTTTTCCAAAATACAATTGACGCACTCCACACAATTGACGTAACACCTACCAAATTCTCGTCAGCCATCATGTAGACATATATGATCCCACCATAAAGAGCCATAGTCCAACACGTAAAACCAATTCACTTAATTCCTATCCTAAAAATCCAGCAATGCGCATATCAATCACCAACATGATAATAATAGACTTTAATTTTGTGTAGGATTCTTTCACAGCTATAAGTCTCATAATTCCTATCCCAAAAATCCAGCAGTGCGCATATCAATCACCAATGTTATAATAATAGACTTCAATTTTGTGTAGCAACCACATCTCTTTGAATCCAAGTCCAATTAATATCTTATTTATCCAATTAATAAATAATATGCCAAAAATAAATAAAAAGATATATACTATATAACTTAACAATCTCCCCCTTTTTGGCATTTTTGTTACAACTCTTAAGTTCCTCCTAAATAACGTAATTGGACATATAAATATTGAAACCACAATGCTCCCCCTCAATTTAAGATTCAATAGGCAACACAAGCACAAGTCAAGCATAAACAACAAATCACAGAAGATTAAATACAACTTCAGTCAAGTCTTATCTTCTCCCCCTTTGGGACAACATATGCCAAAAAGACTAATTCAAGGAGCACCGGGAAAGCGTAGAACTCGTTGCTTTAAGTGGAGAAGAGCATTAGTAGCTACTTGAATGATACCTTCAATCCTCTCAATTTTCGTAAAAAGAGCTGCATGAGTATTGACAGAAGTCGTCCCCGAGACATTCGAGGGGCCAAATGTGGTGTATGACAAATTTACTACCTGTGGTTGACGAAAAATCCTTGGAGAGATGTTCATCAAGACCACCAACTCAAGTATACTCGAATCTATCCTAGGAACTTCATTGGCATATTAAAATTGAGAGATTAAGCATGGAAAGTGTAACATCCCGTCCCCATATTAAGGGTTAGGACCCGGAATTTTGGTACTTAGGAGTTTAAAGAGAGATTAAGGAAATGCATTTTCTTGTTCATGCATCATGTTAGCATATATGCACATAAATATTGAATGTTTATGTATAAAAAGTGGTACATGCATTCATTGACAACTTTCGGGTATAAATGATATTAAATGTGATTTTATTAAAAATGAGTAGTAGAAGGAGTGATCTTGGTATGAGTTGTGATAAGGAAAGATTTAGTAACAAGATTGGTAGTGATCTGGAAAATGTTCACTAGGTATGCTTCGGTCCGTTAGCCATAAATTTTTCTCTAGTTATCCAAATGAGATGATTCTTAACTTGGATTAAACTAGAAATGTATGGCTACATTTCTTATTAAGACATCGAATTTCAATTATGTCTCTAAGAATCCCAAAAGTTGTCATGAAGTTAAGAATTTGGTATAGTACGTTGGTGTATGAATGGAAAATTCGTCTTCAAATTTTAGGGGCAAATTTGGGATCGATATAAATAGATTTTAGCAAAATTTTCTTTTGAAAAGTTGTAGATATTTCTTTTATCTTTCCAACGATATATAGTACAAATATTTTGGACATCGGAGTCAAAAGTTATGATCCTTATAAGTGGAGATGTTCTGGAGAGAAAAAGTGAGACGCAAAAGTGAGACACAAAAGTAATATGCAAAAGTAAGACGCAAAAGTGAGAAGCAAAAGTGAGACAGAAAAATGAGACGGAAGGAAATGAGACGATAAAAGTGAGACGATACAAAAGTAAGACGAAACAAAGTGAGACGAATCAAAAGTGAGAGGATACAAAAGTCAGGAGATAGAAATGGTCTTTGAGGTCTTCATAAAAATTATAGATCTCAAAGTCCTCTTTCCAATGGTACAAAAACAAGATCAATTAGACATTATTTGTGAAATTTATGAGAATCGCGCCAAAATAGGTTCATTTTGATTGAGGTCTTAAACCTGGTTGCTTCTTTCAACCATAACTTCTTCTCTAGACCTCCAAATAATCTGATTCTTGAACCATTGGATTCGTAAGAAATTTATCTAGACTACACCAAAAATCGAAGCTATATGAAGTGAAGTGAGAAAGATTGAGTGAAAACCATGGGATGAGTACAGTGAGTGTGTTCTTAAAGGATATGAATTGATGTTATTCCATTGAACATACTTCAGTATTTTGATCTTTTCTGGAGCTCTACTGATCCAAATGAGATGATTTTTGATTTGTGAAAAACTAGAGACATGGAGTTACAAATGATATGCAGAACTTGGAATCCAATTCAATCTGTAAGATGTTTAAAATTTAGATGGAAGTTATGCATAGTATACTATTTTGGACAAGAGCAGTCCAAAAATGTTTGAAGTATATCTTTTGAATCACTAAACCAAAAGAAATGATTTCGGTGGCATTAGAAACTTAAGACAATGGGGGACATTTTTCTGTAAGAAAGTATTATGTTAGATTGTTCAAGGGTATTATTGGCAAGACACTTAAATATTAAAGACATAAGGCATAAATGGAAGGGCAAATTGGACAATTCTCAATCATTAAGGGCATAATTGGAAGAAGAAGTGTTGTCTTGCTTATAAATGGAGAAGAAAAACGTGACTGAGAAGATTCTAGAGGAGCAAAATGAGTGGATGAGAAAGGAGATAAGAGAGAGAAAACATGAAAAAGAATGAAAGAGAGAGAAAGAAGAGAAAACAAGCTAGGGTCTTAATTTCCTTAGCCTTCAAGAGAGATTTTGAAGTTGTTCAAGAAGAGAAAAAGTAAGAGGAAGAAAAAAGCTTCTATTTGAGCTAAAGATCTCTTCATTTGGTGAAGAATCAAGGTATGATCATTTGAATCTTTGGATTTTTAGAAGGATTCTAGTTTATGGAGTTTAGAAAAATGCGTGGGTTTAAATGTTCTAGAATCAATTTTAGTGATTTTGCATTTTGGAATTTTTAAGTGGATTCCTATTGAATGAGATTTGGTTTGTTTTAGGAAACCAAGAGAATCCTACCCAAAAACAAGGGGAAAGACAATTTTGACTTGAAGTTTTGTAAGAAAACTAGGTGGGTAATATATTTATGGTTATTGTGTAAATGGGCAATATGCCTAAATGTATACATATGTTTAAATTGCTAAGCTATGAAGGGGAATTGGATATTATGAGATCATATGAAGTTAGAAAAGAGATGACAAGAAATTAAGTTATGATATAGAGTAACCAAGTGTTTTTGAGATGTGAGCTTATGAAAAAGGTAAAGATTGAAAGGAGAATTTAGAATGATCATGTACAAATGAAGTGTAAATCTAAGTTCAATTGGACACACATGAATTATGAAAGGGGAATGAGCTTAACATGTGATTTAGAACATATACTCGGGATTGTCATTGAACATACATTGTACATAGCCCATATAACTATTTGGGCATAAATGAGTTTTGTAACGGGTGTAAATTATGTATTTTATAAATTTTCATGTGCAGGTGAAACATCTGCATACAGGCATATCCAGAATGTGGAAGCAAATGCTATTTTAGAGCGTACTGTGAGTAGACCGAGATGGTCTTACTTTATTGTTTGTTTGCTTATGTAATGAATTGAGTGGTTATGAATAATTATGAATGTACTTGTTAAATATGTCAGGAATGTGTATTTGTACTTGAACGAAAGTGTAAATTCTCCATTTCAATGTGGAATGTCGTACTCAAGTCCGATGATATAAGTTTCTGATTCAACATCATATGTGATATGACATGATCAGTATGTGATGCATTTTATAAAATGCATGCTCAAATAAAGGCGTTGTGACTTGAGTAGCCAGTTTGAAGCGCTTCCATGTGAGCTTTGCTCCGTGAACTTTGATTTTGCACGTAGAATTATGCTCCGTAAACTCTATTCTGACTAAGCCCTATGGGCCAGTATTTGTGTAAGTGATTGGCACTCAGTCACAACAATAAGAATGAACCTGAGTCTCATGCGCATTGCATATGCATAATATGAATGATTAAGTTTATTGAATGTAAAATAATGTGAAATGTGAAATAGAGTGAGATGTATGAGCTATGTGTTATATGATTGGGTGCGCCATCAATGATGGTCACTTACTGAGTTCGCAAAACTCACTCAAAATTTGCAAATATTTTTCAGGATCAGAAGAATACCCCGTTAGGCTAACAGGAGTATGCCTACAGCAGTCAAGTGAATGATAGAGGTCAGATCAGTTCGCATCTGCATTACATTTCTTTATTTGTATTGAATTATTTATTTTGCAACTTTTATATAAATTTGTATTTCTAAATGATTCGAGTGTTTTGTATTTTAAAAAAGGGACCAATTGGCTATTGAAATTCCATTGATTGTATGGCGTTGATTGAAAATGTTTATGAGTGAATGTGGGCCTAATTTGAGTGTCGATTTTCGCATATTATGTTTGTGAAAAAAAATTATATTGATTTTTGACTGATTGAGTGCTTTAGCATGCCACCTTCGCGGGGCACAGACTCGGATATTACCATCGATGTTGGGTTCGGGTCATTGCGGGAGTGGGGTGCTATAGAAAGTATAGTAAAGAATGTGGCTTACTCTCAATGGCCAATATAACTTCAATAATGAGGCGTCAAAGATTGAATCGCACCTTAGTACTAATCGCACAAATCAATTAGGCCTATTTCGAGTAGACAAAAACAACGTGTGTGCTCAACATCCAGTTGGTCACAATTAATTTAAAGAGCACGAAATACTTTTGGGTAAGCATTGAGGAACGAAGTATAAAGCTAGATAGCCATGCACTCAATTTCTCACCAATCACAACCGTAGCAATTAAGTCATTTGACACATTCCAATCATTATCATAAAGCAAATCACCAATCAAATTATCAAATCCTATAAACAAATTTAGATGAGTAGCATCAAAACGGACTACCCAACCTCGCACATATACTGCTTTATAACTTATAGCAGTCTCATTTAGAATATTACAAGAGAAATTGCAGTAAAATTATTTTACCAGATCTGAATCATATTGTTGTGGAAGCAGTAAGGCTTGCAGTAAAAATCGCTTCGATAATAAAGTGTCCAGACCATGTTGTTAAAACTCCTCTAAGTTGATTGGGCGATTGAGAATAAACCCGACAATGTTGAGAGTCGTCCATTTTTGTTCAATCGCGAAAGAGTATAACTTGAAAGAAATCGCATAATCCACTATCAGGCGAATAGAAGAGTTACGTCGAGGTCGTAAGATTGTTTTCTGACCCACCCTTTGTACGTTTCTGAGGAGCCGTAGGAGGCACAGTTGGCAGAGCAGGTGCTGCGGGAGTCTTATCAGAATCTAAAGCAAAGTCTTCAACCATAGATAATATGACCTGAGTAACATCATCATCTGGATCTGATACTTTTTCCTAAACAGAGGTAGTGTCGGGAATATCAATAGGAACTGCATAAGATGACCCAGCCTCGGTGAATCTCCTGTTAGGTGTCGGATTGAGCATTAATCGATTAGAATGACATGTTGGAGCTACTGTCTTCTTTTTTAACACTGAGGAGAACATTTTCTCTTTATTCTTGCCCATATTTTCTGAAAAACGGCAAAATCCCAACCAAAATCAACAAATTGAATTAACCTTGAAGTGAAACGAAGTAATACCGTAAAGAGAAGATATGGTTCGTCAATGGAGATTCACAAATTTCACATATGTACTGAGTCCACAAGGGAGATAACTTCAACCCAATGTCGTGTGTACCTTGAGAGCTTGAGAGCCAACATAGATGAGAAATAGATGAAGCTTCAGTGGTGATGTCTCTTTAAATCCAACATAAATCCAATGCCTATGATGAAAATGACTTCAACGCAGCTATGGGAGTGATTTGAAGCTTAGGAGTGGACGGATAGAGAGATGTAAGAGGAGCGTTGGTGAGTAGAGAAAGACACCTAGGGATTTTTAATCCCTTGGATGAAAAACTTTTTTTATATAAAAACTTTTCTTTTTTCTTTTTTTAAAAATTAATAATACATCAATAATGTAGAGCACAAAGTCCCAAAGCCCTTCTAAGAAGTTCAAACCTTATTGCATCAAGGGATTTCGTAAAGATATCCGCCAACTGCTTTTCTGTTGATACATGTGATAAGGTAACTATTTTGCTTTCCACAACCTCTCAAATAAAGTGGTACCTAAGATCAATATGTTTCATTCTTGAATGCTAAAATAGATTCTTAGAGATGTCTATGGCACTCATATTATCGCATAAGATAGTCAACCCATTCTGATCAATCCTATAATCTTCTAACATTTGTTTCATCCAAAGAAGTTGTGAACAACAACTACCTGTAGCGATATATTCTACCTCAACGGTCGACAGTGAAAATGAATTCTTCTTCTTGCTACACCAAGAGATTAAATTGTTTCTTAAGAAGAAACAACCTCCTAAAGTGCTTTTTCATATCGTCTAAGTTTCCAACCCAATCCGCATCACTATATCCTGCTAGATCAGATTTTGAGTCAGATGTATACCATATCCCAAAATCAGATGTTCCGCTTATATACCTGAAAATCCTCTTGACCGCTGTCAGATGTGTTTCTTTCGGGTTGGCTTGATAATGAGCACATATGCCAACATAACATATATCTGGCCTACTTGCAGTTAAATATAATAAACTTTTGATCATGCTTCGATATAGACTGGCATTAACGCTTTTACCATTCTCATTTCTGTTTAGTTTTATTGAGACACTCATTGGTATTCTCACATGTCTGGCATTCTTAAGATTGAACTTCTTTATTAAAATGTTGGCATATTTGGTTTACAATATAAAAATTCCATCCTTCACTTATTTAACTTGCAAAACCAAAAAGAAATTCAACTCACCTAACATACTCATTTCAAATTTGGATGTCATTAATTTAACAAATTCATCTACCATCTTTGGATATGTAGCACCAAACACAATGTCATCAACACAGATATGAGCAATCAAAAAATTGGATTTAAACTTTTTAATAAACAGAGTTTTGTCAACACTACCTCGTTTATATCTTTGCTTGATAAGATGTTGTGTGAGCCTTTCATATCAAGCCTTTAGTGCTTGTTTGAGACCATAAAGAGCTTTCTTTAGCTTAAAAACATGATTTTCATGGGTTGAGTCAATAAATCCTTTCAATTGCTAGACATACACTTCTTCCTGTATAAATCCATTAAAAAAATTACTCTTTATATCCATCTGATAAAGCTTAAACCCCTTCATGCATGCTATGCCCAATAATAGTCTAATAGACTTAAGCCATGCCACCGCTGCAAAAGTTTCGTCAAAGTCTATTCCTTCAACCTGAGAATATTCCCTGAGTTACTAATCTTGTTTTATTTTTGGTTACATTACCCTTTTCATCTGTTTTGTTTTGAAACACCCATTTTTTTCCAATCACATTAGTATCTGATGGTCTTGGCACTAATTCCCATATATCGTTTCGTGCAAATTGAATTAATTCATCTTGTAGTATGCTACGCAAGTTCTTGATAATTAACCCTTTTTCTTTCCCTTATTTTTCTTCTTTCATTAACATCTCCAATGACGTTCTCTATTGGATGATTTCTTCTGATTTGAGAGAGAGAATCCCGGTTTAAATCAGCTTCTCTTGAGTTTTGAACATTTAAAGGAATAATTTCCGCATCCGGTGTTTTGGTTGATTCATCATCTGAAGTAACTGACAGTTCTTCAATTTGCGTAGTTACTTCCTTAGCAGCAATTAACTGCAAATCTGAGCAATTTTTCAATCTTGTCTCGTTGCTTGTTTGAGCTGGTTCATAAGGTCGGTTATGTAGATTTTCTTCTGCCACTTGTCCATTCAACAAAGATACATCATCTATCATAACATTTATGGGCTCTAACACTTTCTTGGTTCTTTGATTATATACTTGGTAAGCTTTACTGTGAGTTGAATAAACAATGAAGATTCCCTCATTACTTTTGCTCTTGAATTTTCTGAGCTATTCACGATCTTTAAGGATGTAGCACTTACTGCGAAAAACATGAAAGTAACTCACATTTGGTTTCTTTCCTTTCCAGAGTTCATAGGATGTCTGGTTCAATATGCTTCGAAGATAAACTCTGTTACATATGTGATATGATGTATTAACTGCTTCAACCCAAAATCACATATACAATTTACTTCCATTCAACAAAGATTTAGCCATTTCTTGAAGTATTCTATTTTTTCTTTCGACAACTCCATTTTGTTGTGTAGTTTTGGGTGCTGAAAATTCTTGCATGATGCCATACTCATCATAAAAGTTATTAAAGCTTGTATTCTCAAATTCCCTTTTGTGATCCAATCGAATTCTCAATATAGTCATATTTTTCAGATTCATGACTTGCACATATAGGCTTCTAAAAGTCTTGAAAGCATATGATTTTTCTTTCAAAAATGATACCCAAATATATCTCAAATAATCTTCAACACAAGTTAAAAATATCTCATTCCACCAATGCTATCATGTTGTGTTACAGCTTCCAATTTCATCAACTTGCTAATGAGATCAAAATTTACGTGTCCAAGCTTTTGATGCCATAAATCAATGTTATTGTCATGATTAGTTGATTTATAGATGGTCATGACCTACAACATGTAGAAATTGTCGGTTGATCGCTTGTCGATTACAAGAAATTCTCCTTGTTTAGTTAGCATCCTACATTCATCACTTGTAAATTTAACTAACAAACCATCATCACAAAGTTGGATTATACTCACCAAATTGGCTTTTAGTCCATCGACATAAACCACATTCTTGAGGGGAGGCAATCCATCCACGCATAATGTTCCTCTACCAATCACCGAAGCCTTCTTTCCATCTCCGAATGTCACATGACCATCCATATAACTCTAGTAATCGATTAAGTAATTATTTTCCCTTACCATATGGCGTGAATATCCACTATCAAAATGCCAACCTTGTTGCAAAGTTGCCTTCATCGATTTAAGAACCATGAGGGCTTGCAATTCTTTTTTTTTCATCCAAGTAGATTTCGATACTAAGAGCTGATGTTGAGATTTTTATGAGGGACGTAGAATTGTTTGGCTTTGGCATTTTTGAAACAACATCTGCAGTAACTAGTAACATCTTGGCCTTATATGCCCAATAACTCCGTAAAAATGACACATAGGTACAAATCTTCGATTCTTTCTCGATATTTCTTCTTCTCGAATAGATCTGGACATATCATTTTTCTCCTCATTCACTTTAGAGCACTCACCCTTATAGCCAATGCCTTAAAGATCTCTTTTAACCTTACTGATTTTCATTAAATTTTCTAGTTTTTTTGTGCCTCCATTCAACATTCTCAATCCCTTTTTGGTACTTACTAATCTCATTCTAGCTTCACCAAGCTCATCTAATGCCAACATCAATTTCTTTTCTACTCTTAGATGGTGTTATTCATGGAGAGATTCTCTGCTTTCAATCTTTCATTCTTTTGACACTTTTTCACCCATTTTTCTTATATAACTTTGTAAGCCTCGTAAATATTCTCCTTTTTATCATCTAAGTCACTTTCATCACTATCATAATCTGATATTAGGGTTTGAGCTGAGTTGTTTGCGTTTTTCTCAAAATTTCTCGATTTTCGCCCTTTTTCGTCTTCAGTTACTATCAAGCAAGTAACTGAACTTTTGTTATATAAAGCAACTAACGCAACACAATTAGCGATTTCTTCTTCACTACCATATTTTGTAGTGCCCCCTTACCGCAGGGCATACACTGGGACGCCCGGAGGTCATTCTAGTATATGTTCTACGATAATGGTGCACTACGTTCGATCACTACATTCACTCCACATGGCATCATATCATTATTCACTTGTAAAGCATCATAAGAAAATCATAATATTCTAAAAACCAACTTTTTCCTCATTTCATTGCATAAAACCGAAAGTCTACATTGTGTCTTTCAAACTTTACTACATGTACGTCATCATAACCTATTACAAAAGTGCTATATAAAAGAGGAAAATATACAAAATCCATCTAGTCTGTCAAAAAATTCCTTACCGACCTTTGAGTCATGACTTCTCTTGTCAAATCACAATCTACACGACTGGTAGAACCTCTCAGTAGCTAAAGTCGTCTCTTGGTCTTGAAAACACAACGTTGCAATTTTGGTGAGTTTTGCAAACTCAATGAGGTAACCATCATCGATGGTTCACTCAATTCATGCAACACATCATTTCACATAACATATAATCACATATTGCATTTTACATTGATATCATATTTTCATTTAAGCATAGGCAAGTTTGCATTTCAATCAATCAAATATACTTGATAAAAATACATATGAATGCTCATGAGACACTTTCCAATTTTTACGTTGTTGTGACCAAATGCCTGAACTGTCCCGTATTTATTTTGGATACTGGGCTCATTAGTAACTGTCCCTTATCCGATGATGATACAAGGGTCATTTTACATAGTAAGCCTTAGGCTCTTAATCACTGTCTGAGCTCGAGGCTCTTTTTCACACATTGAGCTTTAAGCTCTGATCGGTGGCTACTCTGATCATAATTGTCATTATTTAATTGTGTATTGATAAATAGAATGCATGTACCATAATCAATCACATTATAAAGCACACAGGTCTTCACATTCACATTCAAGCTGCACTTCAATATACATTCCACATTTCACAATCATCGGACCTCCTATTTGGAAATCAACAATCAAACACATTCATTTATCATTCAAATCATAATTTAAGCAAACAATAATTGAGAGAAACCGTCTAGGTTACTCACTAGTTGCTCCCCAAGCTAATGCCTGGAAGTTTTGGCAATGTCTGTGTTGGACCCCGCCTCCGAGGCCCAACATTCCCCGAATATCAAACCCCGTCTCCGAGGCCCAACATTCGGACCACAAACCCACAAAGCACAGAGGACCCAAAACCGAACACGAATCGACCACAAATAAGGGGAAAACCCAATTAGCAAAATTTGATTGGCTTTTTACTAGAAAAATATTCCCTTGGTCCTAACGATTCCAACGCCACTGGAATCGCTCCATTTTGGTTTGAAATGAAGAAGTTA
>JANKYE010000008.1:5242821-5259168 GCA_032467995.1 Erythroxylum dillonii | reverse complement strand
GTAAAATTGAAAAAGCTTAAATTATTAATTGACACATTCTTAATATTTGTTAAATGGTAATTCATTTTTAATATTTGAGTATTGAATTTTGGTAAATAATTAGTTAAGTATAAAATTATAGAATTAGAAATTAATGGAACGGTAATATACATATGTAGGGAATGTTATCAAATTGTGATTCGTGAATATGTTGTATACTTGTAGATTCTAATTTATACTTATAATTATTAATGTCGATTAAAAATTATAAAACCATCATATACATTTAAAAATGAAATATAAAATAATAAATACAAGTTATACAACCAATCCACTAAAAATCGGTTGATCCGCCGTTAACCCAACGAAACCATAGAAAGGCTAGCAAGCACTTAAAGGTCATTTCATCTGGGAACAGATTCCCAGATCACATGTTCCATTACGCTGTTCGCATCCATACATCCAATAAATGAGATCAACAGAAAATAGATGGATATAAGTAACAGAAACAGGATCTGAACCCATTTCATCCATGCGATTTGACGTTAACTTTTTTTACTTTCATTGAAAAAAATGTTTTGTTAATTTAAATTATTTAAAATAGTACATTATGCTATTGTACACAATATCTTTTCATTAATTGTTGGTTAAGTTATTTTGTGTTATAAAATTATTATTTTGACTTGATGCTTATTAAAATAAGTTAATATCAAATATATTTTTAAATGAGTAAAATCTATGATTTAAAAATCCAGCCAATTTGGAACGTAAAAATCTTAAACCTTTCAACTTGTTGATTTGATATATTTTAATTTCTTATTATTAAAAACTAATCAATTTATTAATTAATCGATCAATTTTTGTAAATTAGTAAGTTCTTATAAATTTTAATTTAACAATTTGTTTTGTTATTAAAGTTTAAATTTTTTACAATATCTTGTAATCATATTTCATATTTTTAATTTTATTTAATCTTTAACTTTTTTATAACAGTCTAATACTGATCGAACCTTTTAGACCTTAAACCTCTTATTTTATTAGTTTAACATCTGATTCAATTTTAAAACATTGATAATATATAAGATAATCAAACTAAATGATAAATAAATTTGTAGAAAAAAAATGAATTTTTTTCAATTCATATCTATGTTTTTCTCTCCAACTATTATATTTCTCTAATTTCTTGACTTATTATATTTTAACCTAACCAATAGGTCACCGTGTCCTTGACGCTCTTCAAATAACTATTAGTTAACTTGGAAAGAGCGGACTTTTGGGGGCCAACACCAACGTACTAGGAACTCGTTGACCAAAACAATTACCGGATGCCTACCCTGTTAAATTCTAATAGGAAAATAAATGGGACTTAACGTATTTCAGAATGAAAGAATATACAGATTTAAATAGTACATCGTCAAAATTTTACAGAATAAAAAGAATGGTTCTTCTTCAGCACAGAAAAATGGGGCACATTTAATGAACACCGGATCCAAAAGCAACTCCAAAAGTATTCCACAAATTGTTGCTATTGCTGGCCCAATCTTTCCTGCAAACCACAGCAAACAAACAAACAAAAATCACTTCCCAAGTTACGGCTTCGTTGTCAAATCTCTCCATAAGGTATTTATCTATATAACATTCGCTTGGGTGTACAGTTATATCTAAAAGATACACATGGCTTTAAGTAATTGGTATCAGGATCGCATCCTGATTAACAGTTCAGATCAAAGATATCAAAAGCACAACTAATTCAAGCTCAGGTAATACATCTCTAGTCACCAATCGTGTAGACCATTCACAGAAAAGGAGGAAACGCCACAAGATTAAGAGAACTAGTAGAAACCAAGTAGAACGAACTTCTGATGTTAAAACCAAGGCTTTATGATGGCCTCCTTTTTACAGATACCATATTCTCTTTCGGTGCTTGAATGGAGAACAGGAAAGAGACAGCCACACAACCACTTCATGATGCAATTTGTTGCTTGGGATATTATTGTTTAGAGATTTAAAGAATATGAATGTGAAGAATTATTTGCAATTTTAGGGAGTTTCGGAGCCTCTGAAAGTGTGAGTGAGGAACAAGCTCGAAACCAGCCTCCAGTTTATTACTGGGTATCACAGGATCTGGTTGATCATGAATTTACAGGTCCAAAAACTCATGACTCAACAAACCTGAGCTAATAAGCACAACTTGGAAAGACAATGGGATATAGAGAAAATCACCACTAAAATAATTGCCCATCAGTTGGCTTACTTCTCTACACACCAATAAATGAGAGTTGATGGTTAAAGGATGCAAAAGAAAAAGAAAAAAAAAACATATCATGGAAACATTACCAACCTGAAGCATCTGCATCAGTTTAGGATGCTGCTCCAAAAGCCGGCAGAGTTCTTCTTTGTTACTTAATAAAGCCTGCCATGAAAACAAGAGAAATGATGATTAGCCAATCCTCGACATTTACTCAAGCTAAATGATTTTCTTGGACAATAAGCTGCAGATACCGCAATAGCTTTTGGATCCTTGAAATATTCATGTAATGACATTCCCAGATCTTGTTGCTGCTGGGAAGCAGCATCTTGCTGATTTATAGCATTAGTTTGAACATGTTCAACTTGCTGCTGCTGCTGCTGCTGCTGTCGTAACTGAGCAAGCTCTGGCTGTTGCCCTTGATAATGGGCATGCATAGGAGAAATTTGTGGCTGCTGCAATGTTTGCAATTGATGTACTTGAATTTGAACAGAACTTGGCATTGGTACTCCTTCCAAATGCTGAGCTGATTGTATAGGTGGCCAAAGATGTTGAGCTGGCTGTGGAAGGCGCTGAAGTGGAGGTTGAAGAGGCTGCAGTTGATGCATAGGCTGAGGCATTGAAAGACTTTGCAGGATACCAGGACTGTCACCTTGCTGCTGAACTGAGGTGCTTCCATAAGGAGTCACAGGGACTGTAGCAGGTCTACTGTTGACCAAAGGTGGCATTAAAGGTGGTGGCAAATAAGAAGGTAGACCAGTACCTGATGAAGAAAGATTTCCATGGCGCGCATCAATTAAAGGTGAACTAGAGGACTGTGAAAGTTCGGCTGCTCCAATATTGTAAGATGAAGATAGGGAAGATGAAGCCTTCAATGTTGGTATATTGTAAGGACTAGAAGAAAAGGGAGGTGGTGTGGGAGGAAGTGGTGGATGAGGGCCAGATGGTACACTAGGAGAAGAGATGGGAGTTCTCGAGTACTTGGAATCTGGTACAGAATGGGAAGCTAAAGATGCAGCATTGCTTCCAAATGTAGATAGGTAATCTGAGTGGGCCTGCAAAAGAGTAAAAATATAAAAGCAAGGTGAATACAAGGATAAGACATAAACAAGTATACCCAAGGATTTTTTTCTAACCTGGAAACCCATAGGAAGAGGCGGCTGCCCCTCAATCAAATTAATGAAGGGAGAAGATTGACTTGGTCCTGAATCAGGCATTTGAGGTATTGCAGTTGATATAGTTGATGGGGGCGGCATTGGAGGCAATGGTGGTTGATTTGGGGGAAGCTTTTGGTCATACAGTATTCGAGATCCTGAAGCATGTTGTGGGCTGTTTTTTATGGATAAACTATGTGCACTCATCCTAGAATCTACAGGTAAGTGACCAGATGATACTCCAGTATTATTATAAAGAGAAGCAGGAAAACCTGAAGTACTAGCAGCTTGAGCAGAATCAAACCCAGGGGATATCTTAACTGGACAAACATTCTTTGACTCGTCAGATTGCTCAAAAAATTTCTTATCTGAAGAGACACTTGATTCTCGTGTCAATGGCATTTCAGGGCGGAAACCCGACATTCTTGAAGAGAACTCAGTTGCAGTATTTTCATCCATGTCAGATGTTAATGGTGTACCTAAGCGAGGAAAAGGACCACTTCCATTTGCATCACTCTCCGTCTCTTCAACAATGGAGTGGGGAGAACTTTGCTCAACCATGACCGGGGCAGGCTGTAGGAGATTATCATCGGGCTGAGGAAATGGTAGTTTGTCATCTGATTCAGACCCATCGCCATCAAAAACTATATCTATTCCTTGAAGATCATCATCAAGGTCTGTTTTTAATGGCTTTGACTTACCAACCTTCTCCTTATCTACATCATTCATGGGAATGGAATTCTTCATTTGCAAAGAAGGGTCCCCAACTACAGCTGCAATAGGATTCTGGCGTTCTCTTTGTCTGGCCATGAATTCATCCACATGAATTGAGGGCGGCCTACCACCAGTAGACCCTACTCTCTGGACTGCTATAACGTTGGAATTGGTATCAACGCTTCTTTCTCTAGCAACATAGTCATCAACATGCATGGACGGGGGCCTGCTGGTATTTGGCTTCCGCTGCCTAAAAGTATCCCTTCTGGTTGGACCAGAGGAGGTTGTAGATAAGCCAAGTCCCCGTGAAAATACATTTTGCCCAACTGTCTCAGCCATTGAGTTCTCTCCCTTACCACGTTTTCCAGGACCATCTAGAGATGAAAGTTTCCTTTTCATAGGAATATTTGGTGACAATCTATCAGGCAGTGTTTCTGGACACTCCCACGAGAATTTTTCTAAAAGGTCTCCAAGGTAGAGAGAATCATCGGCCTTGTCGATACTAGCATCAATCATCTGATGTATTTGTGAAGAAACCATAACATTGCTTGGTGGCAAAAGAATGCCCTTGCCACAAGAAATATCATCCAGCTCAACTGAACCGGTTGGAATGCCCTTGCCACAAGAAATATCATCCAGCTCAACTGAACTGGTTGGCTTTTGTAATAACAGCAACAATGACCTAGCAGACTCTGAAGCCTGTCAATAATAAAGCTAGCAATGTATCAACACCACAAAAAGGGAGGAGAATGCAACCATCATCACAATTCTTATCTCTTTACCTTAAATAGAATGTTTGAAGTATAGGAGGTACTCAGATCTTCATCATCAGTGACCTTAGAACTCAAAAAAGCAATCATTTCTTCTATTGAAGTAAGACTTCCTGAAGGGCCACCTGTACCTTCTGCTTCCACACCATCATAAATCCCAAATAGAAATTTGATTGCACCCACTGCATCCAAGTTTAAACTAATAAAAAAAGAAAAAGAAATCAGTTAAACTAGTTAAATATTTGCAGCACAAAGTTAGGAGCTCAAGTGTCGATGGGAAACAATTTGAAGCCAATGTAGATACCAGCTATCGAGAAAGCCCAGCCAGGTTATCCAGTGGGCAGACACAAGGGACAGCATAAAACGGTATGCAATGTGTTTCCAATCGAAAACAACCTTTTGTTTAAGAAACAATAATCCTAGATTCTCCAATGTAAAAGATTTCAGCCAACACAAATTGTCCCAGTGGTAAGCATTCTTATTATTTCTTTCACCATATAACAGAGGGTATGCCTTTAGTCACTGCTCATTTCTTCCTTTGATAGAAAAGCAGAACAATGCCTTCACAAGTCATAATTGATAAGCACTCTAATCATCCTAAGGTAAAGGACGTAGGAATCTCTGGACTTAAACAGAGTACAGCATGCTAAAATGCCTGTCACTCTTCTGTTTTACAATTCTCTTGCTCGTCTACTATAACATTCCCTTGCAAAAGTATACACAAACTTCATTTGAAGACATTCAGCCAAAGTTTCTCTTGAAGTAAATTTCCGTATTCAATGAGTGTTACATTGAAGATAGTATTAAGCTATATGAAATATGACATCAAATACTGTACCATAAGAATGAAAAAGCGGGAATAAAGACAAGATGAAGCATTTACTACCCAAGTTCTGCAAAAACCTACACACACACACCCGTAGGGATAGATAATATGATGATTTGCCATCAAGAATTCAGCTATAGAAAATGTCAACATAAAAAAAGATCCAATAAATGAAGCCAAGTTCAGTGTGCTTGAATCATGGTTTTCATATTTCAGTGCTCCCGAATTTTTTATATTCTATATTTTCGTAAATGTTTTGATAGTGATCTTATTCCAAATCTGCTTGTGATTTCCTCAGTGAACTTACTTAAATTTTTTCATAGTTTTCTTCCTAATCTATAGGCATTCCCTTCTCCATAATAGATTCTTATGGCAAAACATTTCTCAGCCAAAATTCTTAAATTTTTTCATAGTTTTCTTCCTAATCTATAGGCATTTTCTTCTCCATAATAGATTCTTATGGCAAAACATTTCTCAGCCAAAATTCCTTTCACAAGGCCATTTCACATTGTAGTGTACTTGCATCAGAATATACATACCATCAGTCTCAAGATACTTGGGAAAAGAAATATATGTCCCAATTTACTTTTACATCACACAGCATTATCCAGCCTAATCACCAACCATCATAAAATATATAGTTTAAAACTATAGAAGGATGGTATACCCTAAAGAACTTTTATGTATAGATTTACAAATTTTACAACACAACATGAAAAAAATTGTGACTGATACCAAACAGAAATGAAGACAAAGTTTGCATCCCTCAAGCAAAGTTAACAACCTTAAAATTTGAACAGAAGCATAAATTTTCTGTTGAACATATTCCAGTCTATTTTTGATTGATTAGCACTTGAACATATAAAATGGAAAAATTTTACCTTTCCCAATTACTAATATCCTCTGTAGTAAACAAATGAAACAAGAGTTAATATTACAAAAAGAATAGTTGGCTCACCTTTTACCATCCACGCAAAAGGACAACGAGCCCACAGATAGTATATGAATGGCCTCAATCGCAAAAACTGACAAACTATCATTAGAATCAACTGTACTCATCAACTTTCTCCAGCAAAATAGTAAAGGAGGACGCTTTCGCCATTCAAAATCATCAAGATAATTCCCATCCTTTTCATATCCTTGTTCTGATTCAAAATCGTTATTACTGGAGTTTGAATGGCATAAAATATCCACCAAGGAACTTCGACCTTCATTACAGGAACTTAACTCCTTGAAAGATGCAAGACAATAAAGTAATTCCTTTCCCACTGGTAGGACCTGAAAAGTAACAGAAGCCTTCTTATCACCATATGAGCAAGTAGTTTCAAATTCAGAAGAGAGAAGGTAAAATTCATAGCTGAAGGTGCAGATCAGTTGTGCTCATACGGTATTCTTGTGGATTATATTTTCTCATTTTTCTGAGGCTTTAGAGCAGGTTAAAGCAGCATATACACATGAAAAGAATAAGAATCCTTAAAGAAAAGAAAGAATCCACATTTTCTTTTTCTGAATCTTTAATCAGGTAGCACAATTCTAAAAAGGGTGTCATGAGTGCAGATTAACATGTATCTGACCCTTACTTGTGAGAATTCAAAAAAAAAAAAACCACAAAAATGTCAAATCACAAGTAGCAAACATAAAAGAGCGCCATCAGCTCTGACATCTTAACATTTAACAAAATCAAGAATGAAAAAAGTGGTTACCCGGCAGAAACTCAAGATTTGAGGCCAAATAGATGAACAATCTTTAGTGCTCAACTTGCTGGAACTTGGCCTGATCAACCACCAAGGAATTTCAAAACAAGCATCATCAACTATCAAGAAAATAACCCATCACATCCAGGGTGCAACAAGATATGGGCATATGCATGTAAGAACACAGATATATAGACACAAAAATGTCTTGCTCTAGGAATAAAATTCACTCACAGTTCATATCTCCCAGGATACGTTAACGATGTTTGAGAAACACAAAGCAGCGAGAAGGCCTTGAATACGGGAAGGCACCAGCTAATTTCAGTAATTCTGCACTTAGTTTTACAATCCAAAACTTGTTTATCATCCAAATCAATCGCACCATAACACCTCTCCAACACTTCTAATAACAATGGAGTAACACCCTCCTCCAACAGTAGTCCCTGCAGCAGGGATTAACAAACAAAAAACACATTGCAGGAGAACATAGAATTAGGTAAAACAAACCAAAATGTGAAACAAATCCCAGAAGCATGCAGTACGAAGCAAACCTTTGTAGATGGATGTTCCAAAATGCTAGCAAGAAAGTCAAGATATCTGTAAACCTGTAAAATGACAAGAAGATGAACAAACTTCACAAGATTAAATGAATTCAAATAGGAAAAGGCAGAATCACCTTATAAGTATCTGCATCAGTTGGATTAGATAAAGTAGAAAGATGACCACGAATGCATGACAATATGGGCCGTAGAAGCACAGAACCGTTTTCAGATTTTAGACTAGCAACACGGACAATAAAAACTCGAAGCATATCCCTGATGACTACCAATGCCTGTTTATAGTACATGACAAGCAGAAAAGACAACATTTTGTCATTCCTTAAACTGCAAGCTACCTTGATTCAGAGCATAGACTCTAACAAGAACAAAGGCAATAGCTACAACAATAGGAGATACGTACAGATATGGCATAATGTTCAATAATTTGTGCAATTTTTTCAAGCTGTGGGTTCAGCTGGCCAAGAAGTTTCTCAAAGTGTGAAGACTCCAGATACCAGTTGACTTGTCTCTCCTTCTGTGGACCCAACAAAGTCCCAACAGCCAATGTTCTTAGAGCACTCAACAAAGGCATTCCATTTGCCCAGTGCCAGACAATTTCTTCAGGTAATAAATCATTCTTCAATCAGAAGACAGGGGAAAAGAATGATGTTAAACAATAGTTCATGAAGATAGGGAAAAAAGTAGTCCAATGGATCACAATACTGTTTCAAACACCCATAACCTTCACATGAAGAAAAATATCTAATGATTATAAATCATGCAAAAACAATCAGGCAAGCCCGAGACTCAGTTACAAAAATCTTTGCTTGCTATTTTTCCTTTTCTTTTGAAACTGTTTTATTTTGTTTTTCATAACCATTAGACCAGTCAGAAATATGTAAAGAATTGCATCCAATAACATGCATACCAAAAGACACAGCAAACTGCATGTTTCCTTTGGACCCAGGGCTAATAGCGAAGCTGCTTGAACATTGGCAAGAAGAGAGTTGAAAAGGCCAGGAGTCCAGCCATATATTGGCCAACAAGAAAGTGCAGAAACAACTAAATGGGACACAGCTCCAAAACCGAGCGCAGAATCAGGATAAGAAGATGACAGATCCGCAGCACAAGCAGCTAGCTTAGGGCTGCAATCAGCATACTTGATTAAATACAGAAAGAAAGAAATGACAGGTTGTGGATAAGTAAAAATGAGAAGGCTGCAAACTACCTTACTTCCCGATGCAAACGCAAAAGGGCATTCATTAGTTTTGTATTTCTGTGCTGTTCCCCAGCCTCCTGGACGTAGAAAAAATGGAACAATTACATTCTTGTGGAGCCAAGTTCTAAAAAGCCATGTTCTGAGTATATGAGTCTTGGGTCAACCACCAGTAATGGTGCATGATAAACAATGGAAACAGGAAAATATAAAAGGCTGATGTTGCTAACAACTAAGAATTGCACACACATGAACACATAAAAAGCAAGATATTTAGGAGATGTAC
Organism: Erythroxylum dillonii; assembly: GCA_032467995.1. Taxonomy (NCBI): domain Eukaryota; kingdom Viridiplantae; phylum Streptophyta; class Magnoliopsida; order Malpighiales; family Erythroxylaceae; genus Erythroxylum; species Erythroxylum dillonii. The sequence goes on along the minus strand of JANKYE010000008.1, from coordinate 5,249,742 downwards.
TTTAACTCCCTCTTACCAAAGAAAACATGTGATCACCTTTTTCAATCCTATAAAGATGGAGATAAAAACAAACTCCATAGTTTGAGGAGTAACAATAACTAAACAGTTGATCTAAAACAGGGCAATTGAACTCCTTTGCATCAGGATTAAAATGATCCAAAACTTAGAGCAACAGTCAAGTACACTATTCACAAGTTAATCATCTAAAAACTGTTCTCACTCTGAATAGACAAGTACGGTAATCATCTAAAAACTTTTTTCACTCTGAATAGACAAGTACAGCTCCAACATGAACTTCATATGTGGTTCATAATGGAACACATGTACAAGTAGAACAACATAGCATCTCTTAACACAATCTGAAGTTGCTGGGAATAAGATAATTGGTCTTATAAAAACTTAAGGATTTGCTTTTATATAACGTACAATCTCAACTTAACCAGTCCATATCGCATCAGATTCAACCACCAAGTAATCAATACTTGTACTCATGCTTCTACAGTTCAGTAGAGACTGTCCTTTCGACAGAATAAAAAGTAAAGTCACAGTCTTATCAATAGACTCAGAAAAGTAACCCACCTCTAATTTTTGCAGAAGGGTTATCAGCAGTACGAGAGAAGGAATCAACAGATCAACCAAACTCTGCTCACGGTTACGTTCAGACAGCAAATCTGTTGTTGAGTTGCATTCTGTCCCATCATCAATGAGGTAATCTGCTCCATAAAATTACACACATCTTTCAACCAGCAAAAGACACAAAACAATCCCCATAAGAGCACAAAAGGCAAATGTTGACGGCTAACTTTTGAGGCTATGCATGTATACATTGCATGTCATTAATTTACAGGCAAAATGAAAAATCAGCTAACCAGTGTTTTATTAAGGAAATCTTAAATGTTCAGACCACCAGTTTGAACAGTATGTTTAATTTTCTGAAATTTCACACTCAAGATTGACTTTTAGGAGTCGCTGGAAACCTCAAAGGCCAAACACAGATTCTGAGACTTAGTCACAATTCCTCTCACTAAGCCAGTGCTATATCCAGTGTTTAGTAGTGCCTAACTAGTATTGCAATAAGTTTTGTGCCTACATTCATGAGCTCTAATGTCACAAGAATTAAAACATTTTTTATTGTTAACCCAATCATATCTATTTATATATCAATTTGCTTTTGATTTGAATATCTTAATTGATGGTTTGAACCTTCACCTTCTTGTCTCGCGAGTTTTATGAGCAATCCAATCAAGCACAACTTTCAAAACCCATAACAGACTAGTTTGATCATTATACATCACCTAGATATCATACTCAACCATATTGGTGCTGTCTCCAACCAAATAGCTACATTCCAACTAGATAACGCCATTCAAAGACTGCAGTGCAGATGTGCAATTAATGCAAACACCCAAATCAACAAGTATTTAATAACTAACCATAACTATTTGAGGACCTCTCAAGCATGAAGCTACAGTTGATCAGAATTGCATAGATAACAGTTATGGCACCTTCATCATACATGTTTGCAGCAACAGTCTACACCAACAAAATTACAGTAAGCCAAGTTCAAGTCAATCTTTCAAAAAATGAAGGATTAAAAAGATCAACATACTGAGTTTTCTGAAATGAACGCTAAAATTCGAATGGCAGTTGTCAATTGTGCTACAGCTGAATCACGTAGTATAAGACCATCAAATGTCTTCTCAGACACAATTTTTCCAAGATTATCCAAGACATTTATATCAAAACCACTGCAAGTATCCCCAACAACATGTTCTGTGTCTGCTAAATCTGACACCAGAATACTGGCTGAGGATAGATGTGCATCTCCTCCAGAAACTAAAACAGCACAATACCGTAAAAGACCAATAAGCCCACTTTTATGATATACAACACCAGCATCTATCCACTCCAACAGCCGAGTTGGGGCATCCTTCCTATTGGACCCAGGAGAAGAAGAATGCAATGCCTTGTGAAGTTCCATAGCATGTCCAATCCAAGAATCCAAAGATGATGCAGTTGAATCAGTGACAATCACCTCGAAGATTTCAGCAGCTGAGTGAAGAATTGCAAGATTTATTGGTGAAGAACCTGCATACTCAAAATTTCAGTAAAACTGCATGCATAGCAGACAAATAAACATGAAAAATGTGACCAGTATACACTTCAGAACAGAATAAAGAGAGTACCACTATTCTTGGCAAGAAGCTCCGATTCCTTAGCAGAATGCAAAGCTTCAATCAATATGGATATCACCTACAAAATAAAACCCAATTGGAAATTTTAACTGACCAGCATAAGAAATTAAGAGCCTATAGATCTCAATAAATGACTATTTCAATTCATGACAACAATTTCAATTCTCTGAAAACAAATGGCAACTGGCTTCATTTGGAACTTGAAAGTTATGTACAGGAAGCATGATTATATTTCACAGTTGTCACACCTCTGGAAAATATCCCACTACCAACAAAGCTTGGCGACCACAATCTGACCTGCAAAGCATGAACAGAACATTGGTTAATTTCATAACCAAAACTGTCCCGATATGAAGAGAACAACAAAAAACACAAAAATTCCAACCTGGACAGAGCACACAGCTCCCATAGAACCCATAAAAACTCTTCAGAATGTGGAGTTGAAGTGAGCAATCGGTCAACAGCATTAACCTGGACAAAGCATGAGCAATTAAAACAGCTGAGAACTAGAATTAGTTAAAACTACAGAACAGTGAATATTGATAGAGTAAAGGAACAAACCACCCTCAAATGCATCTCAACAACCAATCCAACTTCTGGCGGACTGCAAACAAAACCTTTGGATAATAATACAGATGCATATCGAAGAGGAACGCATTCCTCCTTGCACATATTTGTAGTACCCCTTAGAGCATCAATCAACGTAGTTGAAAGTTCCGGATGATCCAAAAGGAAGATCAATCCTACAGGAAAACAGCAAGATGGATCACATCAATGTCAAAAAACTATATGTAAAACTGCAAAAAAGATTGAGCAACAAACCTGATCGACACATAAGGAATGAAAGAAGTGTCGCTCCAAGAGTTGAAGCAATATCAACAAATGTTTCCATAGTAGCTCCATTTTCTGAAAGCAATAGAGGAGATGACAGCAAAGCTGCTGACAAAGGAAGGAAGCCCCTCTCCTGCTTCCAAAAAGATAAATGGAAAATAAACAGTGGATAAGGAAATAATAAAGTTATTTTCAATGCCAACTCTTTTATCCTCTTGTTGAAGAATAAAATTTTAACTGAACACGTATACAAAGCACAAATACATGGATAACCACCAAGTCCTTCTTAAGCTAAACAGATGTTAGGCAAACTACTATTTTCAGTTAACCACAGAAGGCCAGAACCAGCTCTGCTTTTTGTGTTTTATTATATGCTAGCACGTAATGTTCGTTAGCTGTCGTTTTGCTAGCCTTCAGAGTTACCAAAACGTTGCCGTTTTTTTTGTAATAGCATGGCTTTGTCTCTTGTAAGGACGTTATTTTTATTTATTACAATTCTTTAACTTTTCCCAAAAAAAAAAACAAAACATTTGCCCAAGCAGAGAAATCTCATTATTATCAGATTGTTTAGCCCAAAGCATAAAACTTTCTTTTTTAGATAAGACAAAAGCAAACATGCTCCAACAGTCCTTGATGCAAAATACAAAAGGCTTAGGGGTAACAATATGTCTTACATCTAAGAGAGAATAACATGAGCCAATCAATGGTTTACCTTGAGGAGTTCTATCAAATTTGGATCCATATCCCAATTTGAAAAGCAGCACACTGATGAACCAATCAAGCTACATGTTGCTTTGTAAGACAGAAATCCTTCAGTTTGACCAAGGATCAATGACCTGCTAGCACAGGCCACTGGAGAAGGGTCTTCAATTGGACCACGCGACATTATTAATTTCTGCATCAGTACTTGTCAACAAACACGAAAATTAAAAAATTGTGTAGAGCCTAAGTAAATGCAAGTGAAGACTGAGAACTGACCAAAAGCTTCTTGAGTTGAGAATTTGCCATATTAAGCATGTCTGATGTAGCACTTGAAACATTTCCGGCAGCAGAAAGAGCTCCCAAGACTGACAAAACAGCACACTGCAAGGATAAAACCACCATTAAGTTACCAACATGTCATATTGAAGACAAAGACAAATGTGCACACAGCTCGAAAATGCACCTCATATCTCGAAATAACTTCATAAAATCTTAAGCGATGAAGGAGACAAGTCGCGAGAGCAGCAACATCATGGCTGGGTTTTTGAAGGAGTAACTCCAACAATTTACTATAACCTTTACTAATACCAGATGGGACGTTTTCCTCCTCACGAGGCCACCACCCTAGCATTCCTTCACAGCCAATTGCATGCCGAGTAGCTTGCTCAATCACTCCAAGTGTCAGTAACAGGATAGCCGAAGACAGCCGACCGTCATGGGATAAAAAGTATGAAAGCTGCTCCATACCCCCACAATCGACAAAATGAAAGCAGCTTTTCCTACCAGAGCACAATAGAAGGGCCAAGCTAAGCCCCAGAATGATATTCTTGTTCTGAACATAAAACGAGGAATCAGAGACAGGTTCCATATACCAAATAAACAAGAAAGTATAATGCAACAAATAACACAATCAAGTGCAATCAGAAAATTACCTGTTGATGATGACAATGTTCAATACGAGTAGAATTTCGGTTAAAACAGAAGTACTGGGACAATAAGTCCACCAACTCTTTAGAAGTTGCCAACTCAGCTTCAGATTCCAGAAAGGTAAATCCTGTCAGCAACTCAGCTAATTCATCTCCTGAAGCATGGTGAAGCATTTCAACAAGCTCCTTTCTAGCTTCAAGAATAGCATGGTGCAATCCTTCAAGACCATTAGATGCACCAATTTTTAAATTTCTCTGATCCATTGCCAGACAATCTAAGCCAACAGTGACATAAGAACATACAGCTGCTACTACATTATCTAATATCTTATGCACAGAATCCTCAAAATTTGGCAACTCTAACATCTTCAGAATCAGCTGCAAAAACTGTTTAACCTCAACAGTTATGTCGGAAGCTATAGTAGGTAAAGATAACACACTAAGAGGTGATAGTGACTCATCAGTTATCCTAGAATTTGAATGTAATGCAAGAGGGAGATCTTCAAGCTTTTCCTCAGTTGAACTAACAAGATTAGTTAAAGAGTTATCATCAAATTCAATGTTGAACTGTCCCAGATCCTCTGCTGTGTTTCCGTATATCACCAAACTTAGACTGCGGTAAGTTCCCCTAATAACAAGATGATTAGTTACAACTGCCTGCAACAAACAAGTGCCATACATCTTAGTGCAAATACAATCCTATGCTTCCTCTAGTTTTCTCATGACAATGTTATAGCTATGGTAAATAACAGAAGAGAAACGATAAGCCAACAGTAACCACAAATGTTGACTATCCCAAAAAAAGGATCAACAAGAAGGAAATAAACAGAATATAACACCTATAAAAAAACAAATAAACTGATCAAACAATAAGTAGTCTATTGCCTAAAAAATTGATTTCAAATTATTGGCAGCAAAAGTATCAACAATAAATATACTGATAATTTTACCTCAACTTCAAGCACATTTGATGAGGAATGAGAATAGAGGAATGGCTGGCAGAGGCGCCTAAATCTTGTCTCTCCCTCACACTGGACAAACGCCTCCAAAGCAAATGAAGGGGGTGAAGTGGCCCTGTTACGGTGTACCAGCAGATTAGGAAATCTCAATCTAAACTAAGTACAATCTTTCATAAAAACCCCAGAATTTTAGCAGGCACTATAGTGAATAATCTATAAGGACCTGAATTTCAATCTTCTTGGGATCTTTCTCATTTCAAGATCCCAAGTTCAATCTACATGCCACAAAAAATAGAAGCAAAAAGTAAAAGACTTTCTATAACATTAGACTAAATAGAGTATATTACTTCCATAACGGGTAAAGAATCCAGAGCTAAGTTAAACAACAACAAAGAGCTACAAAGTTCAAAATTAAAAACAACATTCATACCCAACAAGCGGCACAACTTGGGACGAGGAAGACCCATTCTGTTCAAGAAATTCGCATGCTGTAATTACAACTGGTTCACCAAACAAAACCTGCAAAAAGAAATTGGCAAGACTAATTAAAGAAAGAGATTAATTTTTTTATGAAGGAGTGAAAAGAAGATAGTAACCGGGTAAGTTACCTCGTCGACGTACTCGTCGAGTTGGGGATGGACAAAGTTCTGAGAGAAGAGCACGCACGGCTCGGGTCGACCCATTTCAGCTCTTGATAATCTTGGTAAAGTGATTAGGGTTCAAGAAAGCTAAAAAGGAACGTGAAGATTCGTTGATTCCGATGAGGACATTATAGGGTTTTGCGGCGGCAAGACGAGGAGGTTTCCGGTACGTTAACTCGCCGACTTAAAACCCGTGACGAGAGTACTTCGAAAGAAAATTTGTTATATAATTATGTGCTACATATCCGAGGCCAACCCGGCCCAAATGGGTCACTGTTTTTAACTTTGAAATAGACTATACTTTTGAAATTAATTATATAGTAACTACTTTCATGCTTGCGCCAAATTTTTAAATATATGTTATTGAATAAACTTCCATATTTTTAATAAAATTGTAGAAACAATTTTTAATTATGTTACATGTTTATTCGATATAAATGATTTTATTTGTATCCTACTAATAGTAATTAATAATCAATCTGCTAAATTTTTTAAAACTAATTAATAAATTAAATAGTGAACTACCAAATTAGTACACATTGATTTATCTTAATATAAATACATTATTCATATAAATGTAACCAAAAATGATATTATCTTAATTACCAAAAAAATTGATATTATCTTCAAACTTGTAAATATTAAATTGCATTATGATAATTAAAAC